>JAANDH010002006.1:0-23246 GCA_011799765.1 Nymphaea thermarum | reverse complement strand
TGGGACAGCCCTTCACGTAATCCCTGACATCTTTCTTCATGCCGTCCCACCAAAACTGAGCTTTGATTCGTCCCAAGGTCTTGGCTACGCCCTCATGACCCGCAGCACTAGAGTCATGGAAATGTTGAAGCAACTCCTGCCTGAGGGCTGAATCTTTTGGGACCAAAGCTTTCCTCTTCTTGCAGAGAATATCTCCCCTCAAAGTGTAATGAGGGATTGATCCAGGATTTTGGCGCATTGACTGCTTGAGAAGTCTTAAGTTCAAGTCTTGGTCTTGCTCCTGAATCAATCTCTGCCATAAGTCAGCTCCAATTACGGAGAGAGTCCTCAATTGCTCAGGCATACGGGATAAAGAATCTGCAGCAGAGTTTTCCGTCCCCTTCTTATATTCTATCGTAAAATCATAGCCAAGAAGCTTGGCTAACCACCTTTGTTGGGTTGGAGTCGAAACCCTCTGCCTCACCATGTAGCGCAGGCTGCTATGATCAGTCCTTACCACGAATCTTCTTCCTTTTAAGTAAGGTCTCCACTTGTCAACCGCCAGGACTATTGCCAGAAGTTCTTTCTCATACGTGGAGTAGGGTTTGGCTCTGCTGGTCAGAGCCTTAGACATGAAGGCGATCGGATGGCCTTCTTGGCTTAACACTGCACCTACTCCAATGTCACTTGCATCCGTCTCAACTACGAACTCCTTGGAAAAGTCGGGTAGTGCAAGTACTGGTGCGCTCATCATAGCGGCTTTAAGCTTCTCGAATGCTTCCCTTGACTTGTCGTTCCAAGTAAACTCACCTTTCTTCAGCATGTGTGTCAAGGGAGAAGCGATTAACCCGTACCCTTTGATGAATCTTCTGTAATAGCTCGTAAGACCCAAAAATCCTCTCATTCCTCTGGGGTCTTTAGGCAGGGGCCACTGCTCCATAGCCTGAAGCTTCTCCGGATCTGCACGAACTCCTTCGTGTGACACGATATGTCCCAAGTATCCAATGGAGGTCTGACCAAAACTACATTTTGACATCTTAGCGAACAGAGTGTTTTCTCTCAAAATCTTCAGCACGATGCGAAGATGCTCCACATGTTGTTCCAAACTCTGGCTATATACTAGGATGTCATCAAAAAACACCAAAACAAAGTCTCGGAGAAATTCCCGGAACACATCATTCATGCACCTCTGGAAGGTAGCCGGTGCATTGGAAAGCCCAAAAGGCATCACTAAAAACTCATAATGACCGTCATGGGTCCTAAATGTCGTCTTGGAGATATCCTCATCGTTCATTCTTATCTGGTGATAACCAGATCTCAGATCCAACTTCGAGAAAATGCGAGCTCCATTTAATTCATCCAATAACTCATCAATGACGGGAATTGGATGTCTATCCTTAACTGTCGCCTCGTTCAAAGCCCTATAATCAACACAAAACCGCCACGTGTTATCCTTCTTCTTGACTAAAAGCACGGGCGATGAGAAGGGGCTTGAACTGGGTCTTATGATATTGCTTTCTCGCATTTCCTTCACCAGTCTCTCAATCTCAGATTTCCGCGCATATCCATATCTGTATGGGCGCACATTAACTGGTTCGGTGCCATTAGCTAGCACGATCCTGTGGTCATAGGACCGTTGGGGTGGTAGACCCTTGGGCTCATCGAAAATGTCACCGAACTCACCCAGAACTTTCTGCACTAGCTCAGGGACGTCTTCCCCTTAGTCTTCAGCAGAGTGCACGTCCTCTGCTATGGACACCAACCATGCTGCAGGTTGTTGCACCATGATGGCCTTTAACGCTGCCTTTGGCTCCATGTTGGGGTCAATGCCCTTTAGCACCACTTCTTCCCCACCCTCCTTAGGCAGGCACATCTCCATGGTCGAGAAATCCCACCAAACTCTTCCTAGAGTCTTGAGCCATTTGACTCCAAGAATAATGTCCACGTTGGGTAGAGGGACGACTAAAAGTTCGACCTTAAATGGAACCTTCTGAAGTGTAAGCTCCACTTCAGTACACTTCCTAGTGCATGGGAGGCTGTCACCATTAGCCACCAGAATGCGGATCGCGGACTGCTCCTTAACAATGCTCCCCAATCTATCAGCAATGTGTTCACCCACAAAGTTGTGGGTCGCTTCCGAATCAAGTAGCACGAGGACGTCGAGGTTGCCCACACGTCCTACAACCTTCATAGCATCTGGCTCCTGCGGGTCGTTCATCATGTGTATGGTTCCCTCTGGTGGTGGTTGCTCCTCTTCAGACTTAAGAACTTCCTCAAGAATCTCTGGTTCGTCGATTACTTCAACTTCTTGAGGCAGTACATCCTCCGTCACTTCATACGATTCCTGCTCAACTGTATACACCCTTACGTTCTTGCACCTGTGAGAGGGATCCCAATTATCTTTGCACCAATAACATTTCTTGTTACGGCTCAATTCCTCTCTTTCTTCACGAGTCATGTTAGGAGGGATCCTACTCCTAAACACAGGTTTAGGCTCTTCCTTCCTAGTTGGTGCAGGCAACGGCTTGGGACGCTGAGGTGTTTCTCGTCCTTTAACGGGGTTGGGTGCTCTCCACTGTCGGTATANATCCATCCTAATGGGTCTTCACCATTAAATCTAGGGAAATCTACTCTAACTGAGAGGTTTCTAGGTTGGTTCGGCCTGTATGGGTGTTGGGGTTCTCTATAAGGCTCTCTGTAGGGCTCTCTATAAGGTTCCCTATAAGGTTCCCTGCAAGGTTCTCTATAGGGTTCCCTATAAGGTTCTCTAGAGGGCTCTCTATAAGACTCCCTATGAGGTTCCCAGCTTGGTGGGTCACGCTCAGGCCTATCACCATACCTACGCTCAGGGTTAACATTCTCCCACTGAGTTCCAGGAAATCTGGACCCATACTGACTTGCTTGGGGGCCGTATGTCTCACGGTTCCCAAATCCAGATGTGGAGTGTTGTTGTCCTCCATTATTACCATTATAACCATTATGGTGGCCACTAGGCCCACCTATGTTAACCGTCGGGTCAACATGTTGGCCATTGTGTCCCCCATTGGTTCCTTGGTAATCCTCAAAATGTTCTGGGTTCCAACCTTGAGACGGCCTACTAGGCCCCGCCTGAGTATGCCAAGGTGGTGGTGTAGGTTCGGCACTAGGAGGTCCGCCTAAAATACCCTTGTTCTTCTCCGGTCTAGGAGGAGGAGTAACTTGAGAAGGAGGGGCCGGGGCAGGCCGTTGGTTGTAAGCCTGGTTAGCATTCATGGCCCGTAGTATCTCCTTAATCTCCTTGAGCTCATCAAGTTTTGACAATTGTTGTGTATGCTCATTTATCTCCTGACGAAGCATGAGAACCTCGTTCTCAAGTTGGACCATTCTTCCTACGGCTTGAGTCTCCAACTCAGCCGAAGGTACTTCTCCCGCCATGGAGGGGTCTGCCTCAACTTGGGGAGAAGCCGGCACAATATCCATTCTTCCGGGCATGGTAGTACGCCTGCTTCTCAAATCCATTGCAAGAACAATTTCCAAGCAAACAAGCTGAAACAAATGGCTACGCTAGCAAGCACTTCTGAAGCACAATCAAAACCAAATCTGCAATTCTAAACTTCAAAGCTGAAAGCACTGAAATTCCTAACTCAAATCTGCCCTGCAACTTCTTTAATGAAGACCGAACTGAAATCTCCTTCAAAGGTTGGCGCGGGAAGGTGCAAAAGACTCCAAGGAGGCTCTGATACCAAATTGGTAGGGTCTCGCCTAGCGCCGATCAACTTAGCCACGCCGTTGGCCGTGCCTACCCCCAAGATCCCCTCGGAGTTACACCTAAGGCAATCCTAAGCAAACAATACAATCTAACTACCCAAAGTCGGACAAGCAACCCCGACTTAAAAACAAAATCAAACTAGTCTAACGAGTGCGGAAGCGAATCAAACTAGGAATTAAAACTAAACAAACTAAATCCCAAATGCGAAAGTAAACAATCTATTCTAGAAACAAGGATTGAAATCTCAAAATCTAACTATAAAATTGAAAGAAAGACTCGTTGAAAGAAGCTTGCCGGGTAAGCTAGTTCCTCGCCGGATTGTTGCTAGAACTTCTTCCTTGGACACCGGATGGATGAGGGACCTTGCTGGTCTTCGCCGGAAAAGTAGCAGCGGTCGCCGGAGTTGGCCGGAGCTGAACGGAAGTGGCCGCCGGAAATAGTAGAAGCGCCCAAGGCTTGCGCCGGTTGAGGACTCCTCACCGGTGATCGTCTAGGAGCTTCCAATGGGCACGCCGGAGGTGGACGGGACACGTCGGGAAGTCCGCCGGAATGCTGGCCGGAGTGGCGGCAAGGGCGGCCGGAGAAGGCCGGAGCTGGCTGGTGGCCGCCGGTAATGAGTCTCGCCGGTTCTAGAGGTCAAGGGTGCGGTAGACTAACCCGCGGACTCCCTTGAGGACTAAGGCTAGAACCAACCAGTGCGAGCCTTGGACTAGGTTTGGGTTAAGTGGGTTCGGACCCAAATGTAGCCTATGGGTCAGGGCTAGGTATAGGAAGTAGGCTCGGATCTAGGTTGACTAGGCTAGGGTAGGTTCAAAGGTCAAACTAGGACGCGGGTTGACTAAGAGAGGAGGCTAAACGGCTAAGTCCTAGAAAATAGGTAGGCTAGGTTTAGCGCTAAGGTGTGAGTGAGAGGCTAAGGCAAATGTGCCTAATGTGACGTGGGACCAGGTGGGTTAGGTAAAAAAAGGTAGGTAGGCTAATGATTGGGACGGTTGGGGCTAGCTAAGGCGAGTTCCTAGAAGCTTGGGCGAGGTGGCTAAGGGGTAAGGATAATGAGGAAATGTCGGCTAAGGGGATTGGACCAAATGCGAGAGATAATAGGCAAATGTGGGTGAGGTGGCTCCTAATCACGGCTGGGCCAAATGAAGGACTCTAGGTGGCGGCTTGGGGAACTAGGAGGACGAGCTAATGGAGGAAGGGATAAGGATGAGAGGCTTCTAACTCCTAAGGACGTGGAGGTCAACCTAGCTAGGTGGCGAAGTCTTCCACAGATGTCTCACCAAATGGTGAGGTGTCCCACCAAATGTGGATGAGGTGGCTCGAGCTGGACTTCTCACTCTCTCCAAGGCTGCCACGTGGACAAATGTGAAGATGAGGTGACGAGAAGATCAAGGGAGAGATCAACTTACCTCGCACCTAGGAGGGCTGGCCGGAAATCCCCAAATGTACGCCAGAGTTTGGAAAATCCCCAAATGTTCGCCGGAATTTCCCCTTCTTCAAACCAATCTTCCAAAGTGCATTCGCCACTAAGGGCTCCACGAAAGGGCTTGAACAAGCTTCTGCCCTCGGACGGACCACGCCGGAAATTTGACAAAGGTTTACCGAAAAAAGTGTAGGAGTGGCCGGAATACCCAAATGTATGCCGGAATAATTCAAATGTAAATCGGAATATGCTTTTCCCTCGCCGGTTTTCTTCTTCTAGCCGTCGGACTTCACCCACGTTACACCGTGTTTTTAGCTTTTCCGTGGATGGCCCTTTTAGGCTAGTTTATCCTTTCCTTTTGGGCGTATTATTTGCTTTTCTTTTCTTCTTTTTCTCGCCCTATTTCACTTTTCTTTTCTGATTTTCCGGCGAGTTTTCCAGCAATATACCGAATACAAGAATTGAAGAATTAAGCACAATTTCGCCGGCGGAATTTAACAAAACTTGGTAGTAATGTACGTAAGATCTAGGGGGATACTTGGGCACCGTATGAGTTGATTTGATGAGAGTTTAGACCGAGAAAGATTCTGGTTTTCACGGCTAGAACAGCAATTAATCCAGCAACTTCTCGAGGAGAAACTCAAAACAAATCAAGAATACGAATTGCGCAATTATACCAAAAAATCGTGCGTACTTACCTCCAAAGATCTAACCGAGCAGTCTCTACTTTTCCTCCTTAGTTGCCTAAGGATTCAAAGCCTTCTCGGGGGGCTGTTTGGCCTCAAATCCTCCTTCGTGGTTCAAGGGGGATTGCACCTTGGCAGCCTAGTTGAAGTTGGGGAAAAATCCGTGGAACTTGAAGCTTTCTTCACGCCGGAGCACCAAGAGAGTTCCAAGCCGTCGGTCCTTTGGGCGAGTAAGATGAGAAGAGAGAAGAAATCGAGGAAGGGAGAAGAAAAGCCCTCGGGTTTGAGAAGAGAACTCTGATTTCCAGCAAGAGGGGCGAAATCCCCAAATGTGAAAACTCGAGAGAGGGAGAGAAGAGACACGCGGGAGGGAAGAGGCGCGCGGGGGAGAAGGAGCTTGAGCTCGAGAGAGGAGAGAGACTACTTTNGCACCAACTCCAAGCATGTCAATTTCGACTGAACCGAGCTGCGACACACCTCCTTCTTCATCCCCTTGACCCGTGCCTGGGTTAATGGAGCTGGGCTCAGCCCTGACCGAGTGATGGGCGGCCCTTTTCCGCCCTCTATGGCTGCTCTCGGCCACATCCGTGGCCGCTCTAGGCCAAGTTGAAGGTTGGCCTGTATCAGGTACACAGGGGTCTGATCCCCATGCTGGCTGAAGGTTCTGCCAAAGCCACAGATGTCGAATCTACGGAGGTCATCCTGGATGCTGCACTGAAATCTGCTTCCGAGCGGGGCCTGTGCAAAAATAGAGATGCCCTCGTCGCATTGCACCGAATTGGTGTTGCGTCGGTCATAAAAATCTGCTGTGTTAAATGAGAGGAGAGCTAGGTTGATACAGCTCAGAAATTTTGAGGAGTGTCTTGGGCCTCCTCCGTCGTTTTGATTTCCGGCCATACAGATCTGCCATAAAGCTATGATACTTCGGTTTTCCTTTTGTTGGTTTGAGATGATGTTTTAGAAGCTTATTTCTGGTTTTCACATCAACTCTGTTGTAAGAAGGCGTTATGCCGTGCTAGTAGCAGATGGATCAGATGTCTTGATCTGTAACACCTGTCTCAGCCTTGCGAAATCAAAGAACATGAATAAAGGTGGACAATTTTTTTCGTCGGTTCATTAAGTAGAAATGCAACTGTACATCTCTCCTGCTAACGCGTTTTGGCTCCATCTTACCTGATGACAGACGCAGAAAATTTGTATTTGGAGTCCGCTCATACATCAAAACCGAAGATGCTGTAAGCGTTTGTTGCGCCGGAAATCTACTCTTCACCGAGAAAAAAAAATCAAACATTTAAAATTTTTCCATCCTAACAAACGCAGACAAATTTTTTCGCAGGTCGATTTCGGAAATTTTTTTTCGAAAAAAAATTTTCACGTGGAGAGACGGACATTTTTTTCCGGAAATTTATTTTTGCCCGTTAGGGCACGCTCGGTCGGAGAGCGCCTCTTCCTTCCTTCCTGCTGCCGCGAGCCAGCCGCAGCCGCTCCCTCTTCTTTCTCGTCGTCTCACACGCAGAACAGGCGCCTCTCCATTCTCCTCTCCCTCTCCGCATCAGAGTTCCACGCCTCCACTCCACCCGAGCAGTGCAGCCGCGAGCCTCCCGTTCCTCTCTTTCTCGCAAGGTAGCGTGTCTCTCTCTCTCTTTCTCTCATTCTCTCTCTTGTTCCCCTCTCCAAGTAGGCCTCTCTCCCTCTCACTCTCACTTCTGTCGCCCTTTTCTACTGCGTGTGAATGACTTGGCCACATAGCGCGGCAGTCAGAGGCAGCAGCAAACGGGAGGGGAACTCTGTCTCGGGTGCCCCTTTCTACCACCGACGACTACCACCGACGAGCACAAGAATATGAACTCACCAAAGACGGGAAGCAGTTTGTGATCACTCGGGACAACATCGCCCCACCCAGACTTGATGACGGCCGGACAAGTCGAACGAGTGGTGAATGCATGCCAAAGATTTGTCTTATTGCTTGTACGTTTAGTGCAGCCGTGTGAAGGGAATGCAACATTCCATCTCATGTACACACGTGAGAAAGAAGAAGGTATGCTCACAAAATTACTCAACTCTTATACTGATTTGTTTGAAGATCCACAAGGACTACCACCACGGCGTCCAGTCGAGCATGAAATTCACTTGCGGACCTTTTTCATATGACCAGTGATGTTTCCATTTGGTTCTTAGATCGGTATGATGTTCACTGGATGAACCTTGAGTGTCGTAAGATTTTGGTATGGATTTAGGATGTCTTATTATTTGGCGTCAATTAGTTGTTTTGTTTGTCATTTGCTTTCTTTGACGGTATGGACTACTCATTCTTGTATAATAAATGCCCTTTTGTAATGTTCCTGTGTGCTTCTTCTGCAACTTGGTTCCTGTGCCTTTTCCCTTCCTCCCCTCTGTAAAACTTAATGAACCTGTCCAGATGATGCACTGAGACAATCAATAGCATCAGTGTGCCCCTTGCAATTACTCCCCTTAATTTGTTCCCTGCCCTTCAACTCCCCAACTCACTATCGCAGTTCCTATTTGTCATGAGAAGCCATTGCAGAACAGTAAAGCAATGAGGAGGAGTTTAGATTCAAATTGAGATGGCACTGACTGTGTTACATTGGTCTTGAAGTGATCCTGTTAATAAACATAACTAGTTCTGCGACGGTCTTTATTTTCTTTTCTTCGACAATATTTTCTTCAAACCAAACCTTTTTTGTGGTGTTTATTACATTTTGATGGATATAAAACTTCCTTCCAGGGTATGAAGCTTCTTCTCCCACAGTCTGTTAATAACTGAATTTCGCTTAGTTTTTTTTTACGTATTTTCTTGTTCTTTATAGTTTGGGGAATGCTTTTATTCATTTTTTGGTCTGGAAGCTTTTGGTTTGACTTGTGTGTTCTTTTGCATAATGCAACCATTTATCTTCTTTATGCTTGTAAATGAAGGGTGCTTCAGCAGAAGAACTGTTTTACTTACTAGGGCAGAATAGTTAGGATCACCTCTGTCACCGTCTGCACCTCCAGCTCCTGTCCATACAGTGCCAGCGCCCGTTGTGAAAAATCTTAGAAAGTCACAGTCTTTCATTCCCTACCATTTTAGGAGTTAACTATAGATATTGAGGATATTGATAATGAATATGACAATGCTAGACTTAATGAACTCAAGGTTGTAAGACGGTAACAAAATGATGCTCAAATTTATGTATGGAGAGAGAGAGAGAGAGAGAGCTGTTAAGTGGTCCATCTTGTCACATTTTGTTTACAATTTTTTAAAATTATTTATATAGATGTGTTCTTCATTTCTAAAAGATCTATGTTTGTACGCCTTGGTAAAACTACATGGGGAAGAATTCATTACACCTTAAAATTTGTACGCCTTGGTAAAACTACAGCCAAAAGATCTATGTTTAATCCCCGTTCTTAATTGTATCCAATCTGAAAAATTAACTGTCTTGGCTGTCTAAATCTGAACTGCCACTCTTCTTAGGTTGAAGCTTATCCAAATTTTATTTCCATTGATCTGATTTATCATATGTTTTCTAGTGATCCACGATAAGATCTATAGTTGATCAAATGAATGATCTTAAGAGATTTTTGTTTCGATTTTTAATATGGGTTCAATTTGATCTTATCAGCAACTCAACTTACAATTCTGATTTCTGCAAATTTTCTATATGATACAGAAGTTACAATCTTTGGGTGGTTTCATTTTTTCCCCCAAGAAGAACAAAAATGTTTACATATATTTTTTAGAGATGTAACAAGATGAAGTGCCCATATGAAGTAAACAGAATAGAACAGAACAAGACATTCAAAACCCTGATAAATCAGAAGACCTCCTTATTTACATGACAGTAAGCAGAGTACTACATGATTCAACAGCTTTATTTTTATGCTGACGTTTCAATTCTTATTTCAAATTGAATAGAACTTGAAGGACTGATCAGGACGATCTCCTTGAGAATGAGAAAGAGAGAGTAGATTGTGTCGAACTTTACTGCAGTTGTTTTTTGTTCCTATCTTGGGGTTTCCTGTTGTTTGTCTTGTGTGTATACCATTTTTTGCTGTTGTTTATTTAGTATATGGTCCATCTGTTCTTGTTCAGTTTAATATAATAGGAAACAACTCTTCTGTAACTGATAGATCAGTTGTTACTTGTTATACAGTAAAGTGATACTTCTCGAGCTTAGTGTTGCTGGTTTGATATATTTAGGGAACAAACCCTAATCCTTTTGTTGTCTATTTGACTTTATTATCATTTTTTTATGTAATGGAAGGTCCATACTGATGAGACAAGGAGCACAATTTTCAACCAGGGCACTACGTGTGACAAACTATGCACAAGTGAATGAGGTTTGTTACAGTTATTTATGTACTTGGTGTGGTTATTTATCTCATTTTTGTAAATCTGGACAAATGTTTCCTTATCATCAAACTAAGAATTAATTTTCTGGAAATCTGGAAATATATTTCTGTACCATCAAACACAGAAATATAGAATTGGAAATATATTTCTGAGTCATCACACACACACCAAAATTGGAATCGAAAAAACTTTTCCCATTGCATTTTTCCATTTTCTATATTTCCAGAAATATATTTTCAGACTTTCAGTGGGCACTACGGTTGAATACCGCCTTACCACACACACAGAGTTCCTTCTCCTGCGAGGAGAGGGCACTAGGGTTTCGGATTCGGACTGGTACAAAGGGGGAGAGGAGGGGAAGAGATGGCTGATCGGCTTGCTCGAATTGTGATCGTGAGCTCGAACCGGTGCAAGCCCAAGAAGTGCTCGCAACAGTGTAACAAGAGTTGCCCTGTTGTGACGACAGGTTCGATCTTCTTCTTGGATGAATTGACCAAGGCTTTTCTTTCCTCTCTGAGGAATGGTTTCCTCTGACGAGTAAACTCCTGCAACTTTGGCCTGTTCGATTTGAATTTTTGATGAATCCTTTATGTAGTTTTTTTTTTTTAATTTTGTCGGTCTGTTTCTCGGATCGAAGAAATGTTTTTTCTTGGTTAAAATTTGTTCCAATTCCTGCTGGATGTTTCAAAAAGCCTTTTTGCTTTGCTACTTGATTGAACTTGATCGATAATTAGAAGTTGCCTTGTTTTTTTTTTTTCCAAAGAGATTTTTCACGTTTGAAATGGAAGATGCTGCGATGGACTTGTTTAGGGATGGATCGAATGAAACGTTTAGAAATTAGTGCAACTGGAATACACGCAGGGAATATGGAAAAGTTTCACTAATTATACGTGAAAAGGGGGGTATAAGGTTTGACGAAAAGATAGGAGTTCGGGAAGCTATACATATAAACGAATAATCTAACCTTAAAATCTCATCCACATCGTCATGGTTATCATTTACTGTCGTCTTTTTCATTGTCAAAACTGCTGTTATCATTTTTTTTTTTATTAATTATTGCATGCATAACGTTCTGGTTGGTTTAGAGTGTGATTTGATGCAGAGGTTGAAACATATATTTGTGCTCTTTTTGGTTTCTGACTCGGTGAGAGAAAAAGTTGGAGTGGTTGAGAGGCTGGTGCACGTAGACGGAAATGTTTGGGGTCCAGAAGAATGTCAACCATAGATCTTTCATCGGATGAGGCACAATCTAATGTCTGTCTTCATTAGTACTTCCTTTCAGGAATTCCCTCAACCCTACGTCCCCACCTTTTTTTTTTTTTTTAAGATAAACTCATGATATATTATGGGAGTTCCTGTGCGAGACAGTGTTGACAATTTTTTTTTTTAAGATAAACTCATGATATCTTATGGGAGTTCCTATGCGAGACAGTGTTGACGTTGACAAATAGTAACTTTGGTCGATCCTCTACGTACCTGTTTCTGGTCATGTTGTAAGTTGTAACATATCCATGCATCCTAGTTAGATGATATTTGGACCTTATATTGGAGCAACGTTGTTTTACATGTTCCCAATGATTCTGTCTTTTGTCATTTGTTGCACTATATGTTGTTTAGAATCTGAATATGTTGTTTTGTTTTTCAAAACGATGTTCTCTTACCGAATGAAATATTATTGGCGAAGTTGGGTGATTATCTATTGTTTTTTTTAACATTTCCAATACGCCTTGATCACCTCCAGGTAAGATTGAAATGTTACTTGTGGTGATAAATTAACAAAGTTATTGACATGATGTGGAAAGCAATAGAGCATCATTTTTTTTTGGGATCTGTTAGTCCTACTTGGTTTTAAAATTTTAATGTTTCTTGTACTCTTCTGTCACCAGAATGTTTGGAAATTTGGCTTCTATATTGTTGGGGTTACTGCTTTAGTTATTGAATATTGTTGACCATCTCTTTTAGGGAAGCAATGTATCCAAGTAGACAAAGCCTCAAAGATTGCTTTCCATATCTGAGGAGTTGTGCATCGGATGTGGTATTTGTGTCAAGGTATGTGATCTTGCTTTTTTTATCCTGTTGAATGATCTTCTATCTTATATGGCTTGATTTGGTAACTCTTGGAATGATTATTTTTCGTTTTCATGAATGAAGCAATGTCCATTTAAGGCCATTCAAATTATCAATCTTCCAAAAGATTTGGATAAAGATACAACACATCGTTATGGGACTATAGGAGATGGTATACTTTTTTATTGAGATGTTTTTCTGTGACACATTTTCTACACGCAAGAGAAATAGAATCTCGTCGTCATGTATCGTGCCCATATAGGTTGTGGATGCATCATACGAACCCATTGCAATGTGAAGAAAAGGAAAATCAATGACATGTTTTTTCACCCAAAGAAAATTACGAACAGTCATAACTCTATCTTCAATGCGAACCACAGACAGAGACCCTTGGAAATTGGTAAGGAAATCAAGATTCACATCGAGCAAGAGACCTTCTGGCAGTCCAACCGTTTGAAACCTCTCATCGTCTATGTCGAAAGCTGCTACACCCGAAACTGTATCGTCAGAGAATATCCAATGGATGGCCCCATTCACGAGGGGCTTACGGACCCATGGTTGGTTGACAATGGGAATCGCTCTATCGAGGTTCCACCACTTGCTATCAATGCCGATGGAGAATAGCTTGGCCCTAATCTTATGAAAATCCTCCACGACAAGCAGTTTGTAGACCCTCGAAGTGGGATTACTAACGATTTCACACATATTTGGATAGTAGATGTAGGACGCTGGGAGAAAGAAGCTGCTTCGCGTAGCAGGGTTGATGATCTGAAAGGCATGCCTTCTGCAAAGCACGTAAGAAACATTCATGCCCATACAACAGAGACCATCATCGCTTCAGCAATAGAGGGTAAGGCAATCATCCAACTCGACGTTAATGTCGTCACTAAACTTGNCAAGTTTAGTGACGACATTAACGTCGAGTTGGATGATTGCCTTACCCTCTATTGCTGAAGCGATGATGGTCTCTGTTGTATGGGCATGAATGTTTCTTACGTGCTTTGCAGAAGGCATGCCTTTCAGATCATCAACCCTGCTACGCGAAGCAGCTTCTTTCTCCCAGCGTCCTACATCTACTATCCAAATATGTGTGAATTCGTTAGTAATCCCACTTTGAGGGTCTACAAACTGCTTGTCGTGGAGGATTTTCATAATATTAGGGCCAAGTTATTCTCCATCGGCATTGATAGCACGTGGAGGAACCTCGATGGAGCGATTCCCATTGCCAACCAACCATGGGTCCGTAAGCCCCTCGTGAATGGGGCCATCCATTGGATATTCTTTGACGATACAGTTTCGGGTGTAGCAGCTTTCGACATAGACGATGAGAGGTTTCAAACAGTTGGACTGCCAGAAGGTCTCTTGTTCGATGTGAATCTTGATTTCCTTACCAATTTCCAAGGGTCTCTGTCTGTGGTTCGCATTGAAGATAGAGTTATGACTGTTCGTAATTTTCTTTGGGTGAAAAAACATGTCATTGATTTTCCTTTTCTTCACATTGCAATGGGTGCGTATGATGCATCCACAACCTATATGGGCACGATACATGACGACGAGATTCTATTTCCGTTGCGTGTAGAAAATGTGTCACATAAAAACATCACAATAAAAAAGTATACCATCTCCTACAGTCCCGATCGCAAAAGGGTGGAAACCATGGAGTTGGGAAACCGTATGGTGATATCAGTCTGTACATTGAGAGCCTTGTCCACGTGAATGCTACTGAACTTGAAAATAATCCTCCAGGTAAAGAATTTCAGGTTATAGCTTATCCCTAGAAGTATTTTGTTGATTCCAATCAGAGAAGAATCCAGTTAACCATTTGGGCATTTGTTCTGATTATCATCATCTTGAGGCTTAGTTTAGTTCCATGCAAGTAAACTAGCATGGTGAAGTTTAACAAGCTGGAACTAGGGAAGGGTACATATATGCATGTCTTTTGTTCTTGGAGTTCTCTCTTTTCTTACCCTACTATCTCTTGTATGTTCTGTGCAGATATTTGGTTCAAAATATCCTGGTTGTCAATGCCATAAAGTTTTACTATTGTAGGCCATTGACTTTGAATGCCTTTGTTACCAAATTAATTCACCTGTAAATTTTTTATTTTTCTGACATCTGAATATTTCTTTGGTTGTTTTCTGTCATGCACCACATCATCCACTTTCACTGAAATTCAAGTATACTGTAGGCAGATAAATGGTTCACACATTAAAAACCCATATGTTGGACAAGCCACTGGCTAGTCAAAATCTAGCCAACTGAATGAGTTGCACCGAGCAACCCAACCATTTCAAAGGGTGGGCATTTGCTGGTTTGTCATCTTTGTTGATTGCTCAGTTGAAATGCTATCTGGCATGTTGCTGCTTCAAGGAATAACTCATGCTTTCATGCAGCCTGCGGATATTTATCTGATTGATGAGCCAAGTGCGTATCTGGAGTCAGAGCAGGGTATAGTGGCTTCTGAAGTCATAACGTGATTCATCCTTCATGCTAAGAAGACTGCGTTTGTGGTGGAGCATGACTTTCATACCTTGCTGATCGAGTTATTGTTGACGAGGGGATACCTTCCTTGGATTGTGTTGCTAATGCTCCCCAGTCCCTCTTGACAGGGATGAATCTTTTCTTGTCGGTAAGCTAATTGATTCCTTGTTTATTTGTATCACGGATTCTCTCTAGGAAGTGGTTTGTCATTTCATGGTGATTTTGTGCAGCATTTGGACGTTACTTTTAGAAGAGATCCGACCAACTATAGGCCGCACATAAACAAGCTTGATTCTACCAAAGACAGGGAACAGAAGGCTGCTGGTTCCTATTACTACCTGGATGATTGAAGCTGCTCCCTTTGCAGGTTTCCGACATTTGCACCATGTGATTATTAGATACACTCATTTTGTTCACTTCTACAGTTTCACTATTCTTTTTCACCAGGTTTCAGCGTGGCCATCTTGGATTCTAGTTGCAGATTTAACTCCGCTGGTTGTGTACGTTGTTGAACGTCATTTGATGGTGATGATGCAGTCTGCTCGGCAAGGAGGCCTAGTTGAAGTATTCTTGATGTTCAGTTTTTACGGAGTTCCATAGCAACAAATGTAGATCTTCGGTTAGTGCTATGCGTACGGGTGAGGTCTCGATGGATGCTGCATTTTGAGTTTTTCACCTGCATGTCTACTGTTGAAGGCTTTTGAGTGGTTTGCTACATATGCCCCATGCTTAAGTGCAGGGGCAGAATATGAGTTTTGGTCAGTCAATAAGTTGAAATTAGAAAAGTCCATTTGACGATCATATGTCCTGCTTGAAAATTCTTGGTGTGGATTTGTAGCCTTACTTTGTTCTTTCCCATTTCATGAACGTATTTGAGAGAGAGAGAGAGCATCTAAGGGCTGTAGTCTATGGTGTTAAGCGTTTCATGCTACTGATAATCAGAGAGCAATTCGAGCCTGCTAAATCAATCAATAATGATGACATCGACAGATGAAAGAAAAATAAAGAAAAAAATGTGTGAGCTAATACTATATGGCGAAAATGTGTATCACTTTTTTCTGTTTGTTTTTCTATCAGTCATCGAGCATCATGAGTGAGCTGGGTGCCTCTACATAGCCGGAGTCACCATTCTATTTTCTATATATATATATATATATAATGAATATCTTACAAAGATTTTAAGAGAGTGCTTACCAGAGAAAGAATAGTACTTCACTTGGAACAAAAATATGTGACAAATAAAAATATTAATAAGAAAAAAATACCTTCACTTGGAACAAAAACATGTGACACAAATAAAAATATTAATAAGAAAAAAATACCAGATAACACAGTATTGGAAGATTTCGTTTTTGTTTCAGCATTCAACACCCCAGCAGATGGACTGTTCAATATTCCCGTACTGAACAAGTTCACCCTTGGAAAAGCCTTCTTCATTGGAGCACTTCATTGTGTACATGAAATCAGTTCTTGTTAGACCAAATCCAAGTCTATCCCAATCAAAATCAACAACATCCTCATGTCCCCTGCCATAAGGAACATAGGTACATAATGCACCAAAACTTTATAACTATATGAGATTTCAGAGAGAATACTTTATTTGTGTAAACTCAGGCAGATCATGTAAACAGGGACAAGAAAAATAGGAAATCCTCCTCGCAAATGTCAGACAAAACCTTCAAATGAATAAGGTGTAAAAATACACGGTTGAAATGAATCATGATAATGGCTGCTTTTTCTTGATTTTTCATTTATTTTCACAATGAAATGTTTCACTCAAAATTTTGTAATGTTTGTGCATATTCTTTATTACTATTTGACGATTGAATTGTTTAATTAGCAAAACAAGTATCTATACATAAGTTCAGTGGCATATCAGGCTTTAGGCTGCAGAAGCCTGATGAAGTAAAGGTAACTGAACATGTAGAGCACGAAGCTGTTGAGAAAGGTCTGACCACAAGTTCAATTAAAATTTCCAGTTTTGGTACACAACCATGTCCAAGAACTTCACTATTTCCAAGAACTTCACTATTTCCATTCCAAAGATGTTATGTGGAGTTTATTCTTCCAACAGAGGCTTGCTAACCATATTTTTTATTTTCTCATATAATATTCAATCTTGGCAGCTTTGAAGCTAATGTTTCAGTTATTTCCATGATCATCATGCTTTACTTGTTAAAGATCTCATGTCGTATTACGGGAAAGCTCTCTGACATCATTGGGTATTGTAGCTGCAAATGAACGTGTGCTTCATTTTTTTAACTCTAAATTGTCCCCACCTGATACAATAGTTCTTGGAAAGCAAAATTACCTGGTTGCAACTGCTCCATAACTCCGCAAAGAATAACACAAAAAAACTATTCAAAAAGGAAATATTTGTACACTTTTCAAGAGCATTCGGTATGCCATTCTGATAATGATGATCTTGTGACTTGTGAGCAAATGAGTAACAAATGGACCATAAGGACAAGTGTGTACACGATAGAATTGTTCCTAGCTTTATAATATCGGTATGGAAGAAACCATAAGATGTATAGCAGAGATCTTGTGATATTCCAAAAGATCGACATACAAGATAAGGATATGAATATATGATAGAACAAAACTGTTTATTATCTCAAGCATGGACTTTCCAAGTATACCCACAAACATCAACTCATCAAGCATAGAAGTGTCGAAGAATTTCAGGAATTTTGAGTCTTCACATTCAGTAACCATATCGTTATCAACCATATAACATGACCTCATCTATTACATATAGAAGATGGTAAAGTTTCAATGTTCAAGGCTATCTGTCAAAGATCTCTATCTACCATTCCTTTTTTATGGTACTCTCCTGAGAAAAAGGATTATAAGCGCAGAACAGGGAGTAGAAATGCTCCCATCCTGATTACGTTGGGAAAGCCACAAATTATGTCCTATTCTAGAAAGAAAGCTGTTCATGCAGGAAAATAGCAAACAAACTGTTATATGCATTCTTGCATCTTCTAGCTTCTTCCAGTTGATAAATGACCTGCCCTGTCTTTGTCCAGTAAATGCAGTTCATCCAATTACAAACTCATCATCCTATGTTCAAGTTTTATTATCTTTTATGTAACAAGCTTTTGTGGCAGTTACCCCATATCTCTAACTAATCAGATCAATTGCCATGTTCAGCTGAGAATTCAAGAGTCTGTTTATACCAGAGAGGACAACAATCAAGCGGCAGAACGCACTTTTTCATGGCACCCATACGGCCATACCACTTATTACTGCATCATCTGTTCTGACCTCTTAAAACGTGTTTCTGCTGTACGATTGGCTTCATTACCCAGAAAAGGAGAAAAGCAAACAAAAAAAAAAACTTCCCTTTCTTAAGCAACCATTTTTTTTTCTTCAGAAAATCGTCTTAGAGTATGCTATATCACTCTCATATTGTCCAATTAAAAGGAACTTTAGCAACAACATGAAACACAACAGATTGTTCACTGTTTTCAGATTGAGTGAGTGGACAGAAACCGTTTACATCTGAAGCTTAAATATACTACATTTCCGTCTGAGTGCTTCTCGCTTTTATCTTGTGTACTCAAAATTCTCGACTGCCTCATGTTCATCCATTTCCAAACCACAGAAGCAAATTTCTAAGATTGGAGAATACAGAGGCAAGATTTTTATCATTTAAGCAGGACATGCAAATTACTATGTGGTCCATCTGCGTAAAGACAAACAATTTAAAGTGGTTTTGTCAGTCCTCCATCCTTCCGACGATTGACCGAAGGAGATTTAGACCCCCGTCCACACTCAAACTAAAGGACAAAATTTGTTCACGCATGTAGGAAAGGGATAAATAAGATGAACCGTCCGGCATGATTCAGCATCTAGTGTTAAAATTAATATACCACAAGAAACTACATCACATCGAATACACTTCCGGGGACTTCAGTTGTAGCTAAATGCAGATTTCCTGTAAAAGTGTGCCCCGATTATATGGCCGTTCTGCCTGTCATTCCTAAGAAACCACCATCTGATTAAGATAGATAATCGCTTACCATACTAAATTTGACAGCACATAGTAATCATTTATGCAGCCAATTCGTCTAATTGAACACTGAATCCTGAGAAGAACCGTACAATTAAATGCTTCAACACAAAAAACCGACTCATGCAATTTTGAGCTTGCTGGTCCAAATAATGCATGCACCATTAAAGGATGCATTCAGCATTTCTCACTCAGCCTTGTAATGTTTTGGTGCAATCATTAATTGATTAGCTTGCTATCTTGCCATCTATTTCGGACAGTCAGGGATCCAATGCTAGCGACGAGGACGTGTTTTATTACATGGGAAAATGAAAGAATGTGTACAGAATAGAAGGAATGTCTCCGATAAACTCAAAGATGAATATCCAATCATGTAAAACGCAGATTGACTCTAATGTCATATCAAGAAAATAAATCCGAATTTGTGTGTCATGTAATGGAAGCGGAATTCAAGAGACGATTGCAGTAAAATACATCCAATAATCTAGACAACATGGTGAGATGAAATATCCAATGAAAATTCCATATCAAAACCCCCTGTGATCAGTTAAAATAAAACTGGCCTTCACAAAATTTTCATGCTTGTATCTGAGGATTCAGACTTGGGCAAGCAAAATGTCCAACATGCACCAACACCACCAAAAATCAAACTTAAATTTGAAAGGAAAATAAATACAGCAGGGAAAAGTTGACTAAAAAGAAGACAAAGACAAACCTTCAACACTGGTCTTGCATGTGGCCCGCGTACTAGTCGTACATGCACAAAGATCAACCCTTTCCGAACGAAAGAGAGTGCAATCATGTCAATCTTGTTCGGTACACCCCACTTTAAGATGTCCTCCTTGTCCTTCTCTCTGAGCGTGGGCAAATCTACAACAATGCCAGGCAGGTTTTCATTCTTTCGCTCACCAAGGACTGCAGTGTTCTCGCAGCGGCGTCTCACGGTTCCCTTGTCAGGATGGCAAGAAAGCACACCGGTTTGCTGCATTTCGTATGAAAGCTAAAAAGACAGAAAACAAAAACAGACATTGCATGTAAAGCTATGTCACATAAGTGCCGGGTGGGGTGTTGGTGCGGCTGCGGGTGTCGGAGCGGCACATTTCAAAAAATTTAAGCGCAGTAAGGTATTTTATTATTATTATTTTTTATTTTTAATTTATTATATATTTAACAGATATATATTATTATTACAATTTAATTATTAATGTACATGACATACTTGAAATAATTGTATTGCATAAAAAATTATCAAAACAATATATATTATATAAGTAATTTAGTAATATGACATTCTAACTTTACTTGGGTGTGAGTCGAAGCTGCACCCATGTCCGGTGCGCACCCGACCCGATGCGACAGCAAAATAGAGGAGTCTGTGTGACTTAGATATAACAAAACCAAACGAAGGGCTTGAGTTCACGAGTGGATCAGATGGTTACATTTTATATAAAATGACCGACCTTTCTCAAACAATTCGGGTCTAAAGCTATAAGCAATGGTTTGAAAAAAAAAATTACACACGAAAAATTTTCTTGTTGGAAGAATCCAATGATAGAGCCTTTCTCCTCTTGCAACTTTAAATTTGATTCAAGATACAGAATCAAAAAATGAAAACTTTTAAGACAGCACACACAACTTTTGAAGGGAAACAAAATCACTGTTCTCAGGTTTTCCCCGTTAGTGTGGGGTGGTTGAGAAAAAACCGTTCCCTGGCAAATTATTCGAAGTAGCAAATTTCCTTACTAGTTATGTTAATTAATATAAAGTTGTCAAAATTTTATGCAGAAGTTTGATTATTCTAGATTTGAAATTCATGGATCTAGATCTGATGTGACATACTTTTATTGATGTGACAAAAGATTCATGATAAAATCCATGTATGGTTAATCTAACTACGGATCATTGGTTAAACCTATGTTCTAAACTTAAGATCTTTATTTACTTCTTTGCATTAAGAAAAAATCCGATTTAAGATTGGATGGGAAAAAGTCTGATCTTAAATTCACGGTTCTTAAATCCGAGACTATCAAACACTGCATATGGAAAATAGGTTCCAGCAAATCCCATAATCTGATGGTTTTTCCCGTTCTCTTTTTGCTGTTGCACTTTCATCTCCTCTCTTTTTTTTTTTTCACAACCATTTTCACCATCCAAGAATAGGTGAATCTTAGCGAAGAAGAAGGAAAAAGAAAACTTGGTCTCATTAGTTAGGCTGATCTCTTGTCATATCGAGGAAGGGGAGCAAGAGTTAATAGTATTTATTACAACTTTTTACGAATTTGGCATGTAAGTAAACACAAGGCCATTTTAAAATTTTATATATAAGTAATATGACAAAATGCAAAACGATGAAAATTTACATGGACACGGTATTTCAAAAAAATCCTTGATAAGGAAATCATTAATTTTTAATCAAGATTACGTTACTTCAGCATTTAGAATGTTTAGTAGGTCTTGCATTGAGATGGAGATCTAGTTGCCGTGCACTCTCATTGTATGATATACAAATCAAGGTACCCAAATTGATAAGAAAATTCACATTGGAATCAGATTTATTAATCTTTTCTCTTTACTGAATTTGGTGGATATCCAATTCTCACCTGCCGCCGAACTCGGTTCCTTGAGTGAAGTTAGATGTGTTTAATATTATTACTTGTGTATTCATATTTGAATCAAAAGGTAGACAGTCAAAATAATACTCAACGAATCAGATATGGTACTAATAACTGTATTTGAGTCTTGGGGAGCAGAGAGAGAAGGAATGTTGGATGACACCTGGTAGGGCCAAATTGAGCGAATCCGGGTCCTCAAATGCCTCGTTATCGAACAAGATCCAAATCCGTACAACCGTATCGATCATTCTTCTCGGATCCCGCGTTCCATCGGGTCCTCTAAAAATACCGTAACTGCTGCCTGCAAATGGAGGGAAAGAAGGCAATGATAGGAATTTTTAGCAACCAAAAAAGATTTCCAAAATGAACGACTTTGGTGGCATTTTACCTTGTTAAGTTACATGTACTTTGATTATGTTTAAACCATATGAAGTGGGTTTCGGATTCAGTTTCTTGATTGGATATAAGATAGGGCATGGAGACCTTGATCATAAGGGGATATACTCTGAAAAACTGAAACCCCTCTTCTTTGCTTTTAGGGTTTAAGGACCTGGGTGGGAAGCGAGCCATAGCTGACCTATTGACTGCTTTATATATACATCCAAGCAGAGGCGGAGCAAGGAATTTTTTATTAGGTAACCCGAAATATAGTACCTATTAACAGGGCCAAAATAATTTTTTTTCAAAATTTATATATATATTAAGTGAGTTTTACATATAAAAAAAAATTGAAATCTTGCTCTCTCTCTCTCTCTCTCTCTCTCTCTCTCTCTATATATATATATATATATATATATATATATATATATATATATATATATATATATATATATATATATATATATATATATATATATATATATATATATATATATATATATATATAAGTGGTATATAAATTGTTGGTACTTATACACGCCAAAAGGACGATCACAATTGCGTCATGGATTGGTAGTACTTCTCATACCCAATATACTGTGTAAAACCTCATGCACCCAACAAGAACACCGGTTTACTGCTTTTGGGATGAAAGTCAAGAAGGCGGAAGACAGACATTGCATGTAAAGTATAACAGAACCAAACCAATAGCTTGAACCCGGGAGTAGGTCAGGTGGTTACAGTTTATATAGAAAGGTCTATTACCTTTCTTAAAAAGTTGGGGTTAGAGGCTATAAGCAATTTTTTTTAAAAAAATTTACACACTAAAAAATTTCTTTTAGAAGAATCCAATGATAGAGCCTTTCTCCTCTTGCAACTTTAAATTTGATTCAAGCTACAGAATCAGAAAATGAGAATTTTACGACAGCACACACAATTTTTGAAGGGTAACAAAAATGGGAGTGAGAAAAGCAAGAGACAAACTTATCCAGGAACATGAGTATAACCGATCAACTCTCAATTTTAGTCATTGGGAGACTATTAAGATGTTGCATTTTATGCAGGGATGAGAAACACAAATTGCCAACATCTTTTCAAGAACTAGCCTTCTCTTCAGTGGTACTAATGTTCAGTTCTTACATCCCTTGCATTAGTTTTTTCCTTTTTTTTCAAATCCTAAGCTTAAAAATTCTCCATGACACCCCCATGTTGCATAATTAAATGAAGTTCCTCAATACACATAAGCAGTCTTTGTTACTTTCTATAACATATTGGAGGTACATTCCCTCCAATATGTACCTCCAAGAGGGAAAGACCCCAGACGAGTACCCACAAAGGCAGAGGCCGATCGGGGAAAGTGAGATGGTCATGTCATGAGGGAAACACAGTAAAGATGAGTCTTGCGCCTACCAGTTCATATAAAGGATAAAGGTTATTTCAATTCTTGCAATATGATAGATCATAGGACACAAAGCACATGCATGAGAATGAGAATGTTTG
>JAANDH010002005.1:0-20703 GCA_011799765.1 Nymphaea thermarum | reverse complement strand
GAGAGAGAAGCTGTCGTGAGATTGAACCAAAAGAACTTCTTCTTACGATAACCCTTATCTCTCTTATAAAAGAGATTAGGGTAGAAAAGGGATTTACAAAATAACTCAATAGAAAATAAGGAAAATATTAAAGAGGTCTTATAACTCTTTAATATTACAAGGAACCTCCTAAAACATAAAACTTTTCTTGTTCAACACATATATTAGCCTTGCTTGTTGGTGTGTTCCTCTAAACCCAATTTATGGCTTACTCTCCACCAGTAATGCCTACCCCTTCAACTATTAACATTTGAGCTGCATAAAAGAAATTCGTAATTTTATTTTTGTGACAAAAGAAGAGTGATCTTAAGCGTTTGGAATAGAGGACAATGCAATCACCTGGAAATGTGTACTTTCTAGATACATGTATCACTCAATGATTTAGTCTGTCACATGGGCACGGGTACGATACGGGTACAGGTATGGAGATACGGTATGGGTATGGCGATTATAGAAAATTTGGATACAGGGGTATGGCAAAGTGTATATGTAAATATATATATTATATATATCTAATAATCCACAAAAATTCTCAATATCAAATAAAATGGAGAGGAAAATATAGAACCTTGATGGTAGAGAAATAAAAAAGGAAAAAAATCAAAATTAAAAAAAAGAGTTTGAAAATATAATTTTTTAATGTTTTAAAATACAGCCATACCCCACCGTACCTGCATACCAACAATAGTACATGGGCAAATCACACGCGCCCCATGTGACTTAGGATTTAGTATCTTATGGCCCATGAGGTTCCAAAGCTATAAAATCATGCCATTTTGCTCATAAATCCATACTGAAGCTTCCATGATTTTGATGCTTATGGATGATGCTATTTTATTTTTTCTAGGCATTTGCCTGTCCTGCTTAATACAAACATCAATATTGGATACAGTTCATGAAATTTGACTCATGCTAATTTTCAATTATATTATCTCATGCACATCAATTAGATCCTCTAACTTGGTTGTTTCTTTCAATTAAAAAAAAAAAAAAAAGCAATCTCGTTTTATGTTTTACACACAAGCATTTCAGTTTCTCCTCCCCACAACTTTCAGATTGGAAGCCTGTTGACTTTGGACCAAAGACATTAGAGAAGTTATCATCACTACTTCTGAAAGGCAAGGTGAGGCTTCTTAGTACACAAGTTCCAGAGAGGTGACATGTCTGAACTGTTTCTCAGTTACCAACTATTAGTCTTGTTAGTTAAGGTGAATCTCGTTGCAGTTCTGTTTTAATCATGCCGAGGGATCAAGGTCGCATCCCTTTTATTATATTGTTACTGGTGGCAGGTACTGTAATTATGAGAATTGCTATTCACTAGCCTGTTAAGATGTCTTTCCTATAAAAAAGCTCTCCTTGCATGAAAAGCATGATGTCCAAGAGTCTGTTAATGTCCAGAATCTGAAAAAAGGCACATAGTTTAGTGATAGCTTCCAGAATAGCTGGGTTCTTCCATCTACATAGTGACAATATTGGATGTACTTTGGGCTTTGCAAACTATTTATTGCTTTATATCCTGTGATAGGTTATGTTGACAACCAAGCGTCAAGGCACTGCCTGGTGCCCAGGCAGTGCCTAGCGCGTAGGCATGCCTAGGCCAAAAAGGTGACCAATTTTTTTTTTTTAGTCATGTTAATATGTCAAGTTATTTTTGTTAACTATTACTAATATATGAAATGTGGAGAGTAGAAGTATAACAAGTATAATTAACTTAAACAATAAAATGTTAATTGCTGACTTCATTGAATATGCAAAATCAATAGAAGTTTAACATTGCTCATGAAATGTATTCTAATACAAGAACAAAAAAAAAAAACTAAATCTATCTCTACAAGAAGGAATGTAAATCCACAAGAAGGCTTTGATTGTTTCGCTAGGCTCTCCTACTTGAAGTTGAAATTTGTCTTCTTGTAGGCTTCAGCAACTTCCTGGGTGGCCGATAATTGTCATCTTCCTCAGAGTCTGGGATTATAAGTGAAGACAAATAATTTTGTTCTTTTGTCTCAGGAACAATATCCGGTAGATGTTTTTGTTCTTCTGCATCAATAACAATCTCTGGACTAATAGGAACTTAAGGAACTCTAAAAGATGCTTTCTTTTCAGTCATTTACAAGGGATTAGGATATGAGGAGTACTTGGATGCAACAAAAGATTTTGTACCTCAGTTAACTCCTTTTATTATGAGCACAATTTTTTTGAAGAGCAGATGAATGGGGATGTCCATGATAATTCTATGAATAGAGAAATTCTAATTGAACCTATTGATTCTTTAGGATTATTACTTATACAAGGTCGTACTTGGGATCTTTCATAGCACAACCTATTCCCTTGTGTTCACAGCAATCACATTTCCTCAAGTTCAAATAAATTAGGTTCAGTGCCAACAGGGGTAGTACAAAATATTCACCTGTGTCCAGTCGGCTTCAAACCAGTTTAAAAAATGGCAACCTGCTAGTGCTTCAACTTATCATCCTGCCTACTGGCTATTACAAATATTTATTTGTTGGAAATCGATTAAATCCAATTAGTCCCAACTAGCTATGTTACACGGGTGTGGGTTGAAGGTGTGATATGGGTGTGGGTAGGAACACAATGTGAACTACTCATAAAAAATGGATGCAGAGACAACTGCTCACATAGCAAAACTGAAGAGGTCAAATTTGTACCTGAGAGGAATCTCATGAATATGAATTTATTACTCATTGAACCAAAACCAAACTTCGATCATTGTCAAGCCTAATGTACATATATAAATAGGTTTCTCATTAAAAAAGGTTCAGATTTGTTGTTAATTTGAAAATCAACATCGTAATTTATTGTTTTCCTTTTTTTTTTTTTTAACTTGGGAGTGCTTAATGCACCCATTTCTAGATGTGACTACTGGCTAGCACTTTTGACAGCATATGTTTTGTGTTGGACTTATTCCTGCATGTTATGGAGTTTTCAATCATGTAATATGGATGCTTTTTTTTTTATAATGTTTTAAATGTGTATATAGATCTTAGTTTTTAATGTTATTTTTTTTAGATTGATGTACTTTGTATGAGTTAGATAATTTCTTATATCTGTTGAGTTGGCTGTGTTTTGTATGTGCACCATAATATGTGCTTGTCAAATCATTAATTATTTTGTGTTCATGAATTTCGTTTTTGTTTTGTTTTGTTTCTCCCCTCTTTGTGGATCACCTAGAGCTGCCTAATCCTGTCTAGGCCCTAGGAATGGTGTACTGCCTGATGCGTTTGCCTACACACATGTGAAACATAAGTACAGGAACTTTGACAATAGTTTTATTTCACTTTCTTGCCTCTCCTCCTTAGCAGTTTCTCAAACTTCTTGATTGGGCGTGTTACAATGAATTTGAATGTATCATTAACCGAAAAGCCATGAAGAACATATAGCTGCTAAATATTAAAAGGGTTACAGTTCACATTCCCTATAACAAAAAACTTACTATGACAGCTTTGTGCAGAAACTGATATACTGACATGCATAGTGGACTTTTCAGAATTTGGTTCCTATTAGAAAATAAGAGATAAAATAGTTAATTCTTTTACGGAAATCTCCAAGCATTTTCTTCTCAAGGTTTTTGTATTTGTCTGTTATGTTAGAATGGATATTAAAGGGCTGAAATGGTCACTCTCGTTGTGTGTGTTTCTTTTGCTGCAATGCCTCTTTGTATCACTGTTTGAATGCTTGTTTTAAAAGTTCAAACTAGTTTTATTTGTGTGTATATAGCCACTAAGAATCCCGTACTTAGCTGATACGAATTCTTTTCATCTATGTTGTGAGGATTAGACAGTCTTTCGGATTGGTCCTGCAAATTTTGATTTGTCACAGAAAGTGATAAATGGAGAATTGAGTTTGAATTCTCTCTTAAGTAAAATTGTTCACGATGGTTGCTGTGCAATTATGGTTGGAGCGGCAGCATGCAGGGGATTTAGTAATGCCATAAATTCACAATCTGTACATTATATGTTTGATGGTGCCTCAGTTATGTGGGAGCTTCTTAAAGGAAGAAATCTTCCAGGTGTTTCTGCATTAGACAAGGTATGCAAATGCTTCTGGATATCTTAACCTATTTCTCTCTTTTTTGTGGTTATCAGTTTCCTTGACCTCTATGTGTGTGAATCTGTGGGTGCATGTGTAAATGAAGCAACTCTCGAACAGGATTATAGTTGCTTGATGAACTCCAACCAGTAGGCTAACAAGCGACGGCCTTGTTGATCATAAGCTGCGATTTGCACTAACAAGTTGATCAATTTTATTAATATTGCCATAAGATATTGATTTATTATCCATATTTCCTCTTTGAGAAGTGATCTATTTATGAGATGAAGGCAGAGCTCATTCTATTTGCTTGCTTTTGATCTTTTCTTCCTTTTCTTTTCCAGGCATACCCACTTGCTGCTGATTGGGGAAATATTTTTCCTAATCCAACTCTGCCTTTGTTTGTTGACATTGGAAGCGGTAATCTTCTACTTGAATTCCTTTTGTAATGGTATTCTGAAATTTGAGACTTTTAAACTTGTTTGTCTTTTACAAACCCATCTATCATAAACATGACTGAATTGTTGCCTTGAAAAGCGTCAAATTCTCTTGAAAGGTTAGCACCACATAATAAGCTAGAGTATTTTTCTTTACACAAGTGAATGCTGTTAATTTAAAACTGAAATTTGTATTGAACTTGCAAAATCTGCAACTATCCTCAGTACTTCAGATAATGGACGAAAGTTTATCAAAGATAATTTATCTAGAAGGTCTTCTTTTGTCAATGCATCATATAATTCCTCTAGTGCTTCTAAGTTTCTTGATTATTGTTGCTTTATGCATTTGTTTGTTGTTGAAAAAAATATAAAGAAGCATAACACATAAGAACATGCAATGGAAAACTTGTTTTCATTAAACGTGCATGGTTTTTCACCATGGAAGGCCAACATGAGCCTTGGTTACTATAGAACGAGCTTAAATAGTTGAAGTTCCTATAATCTTGGCAACGATAAGTATGAGAAACTAAATCTGATTTTTGTGGAAAGATTTCATTTTCCTTTATCATTAATTTTGATTGATCTTGCTGGGATTCTTTCCTTGAATCTCTCTAGAACGGTTGCCTTTCAACCTTATCGTTAACATTTGGCTTGAAGAAGCACTCTGTTAATAGATTTATAATTTCATTCTATAACAAAGCCTAACAATTGAAACTAGGGAGCTCATAACCATGTGCATTATGTCTTCAAGTTCTATAGGGATGCACTTCATGACTGTTTGCAGCTCTAGGTTTTGAAGCTTGTCCTTTTATCTCAAAGCTTAGTAATGTTAGGTCTGCTGATCCAAGGCAATCCATTGAGTCCCAGTAATTAGCAAGTTATGATTTTGTCAACGGTTCAAAGAAAAAGAAATCAAATTTTTTGTTGCTGCACCTAAGGTACAGTCGAACCCGTACCAAAGAATCCATGTTACTTAGGTTTTGTGGTGTGGGTGTTACATTTTTCAAGGGAAAAGTCGTGGTGAGGATTAATTATATATACCTGGGCATAACCAAATCTATTTTACTTTTTCTTATTTTATTGTTGATTTTTTTGCTGTGGCTGGTCCTCTTCATGCTTTCAACTCATTTACATATAAATGAATTGGAACAAGTGATTAAAGGACGTTGCTTCCAATCTTGTCAGAATTGGCTGAATCGAATTGGTGGCAAAGTGATTCGACTTCATGGCCAATTCAAGCGTGCCACATTGTCGAGCTTTAACTAGTTTTTAATATATTTTAATTGTTTATTTTAACAAATTTTTTTACATTTTTACATTTATTTTTTTCAATGATTTTTTAAATATTTTTTGGTGATTCACGGAATCAACAGCCACACTGATTTGTTTCACAAACTGATTTTTGTAACACCGCTAGCTACTGCTAGAAAGTAAAATGAAGAAAAAGTAGAAAAAGACTGGTTGCGTCCCAGTTTCTGTTTGACTTGGCCATGGCAAGGTCCCATGTGACTAAGTGACTTAGGGTGAAAAAGACTGGTTGCATCCTAGACTTAGTCTAAGTCCATGCTTGAAGGAGACCATTGAAGGAGACCAAGCACAACATTTTCTCTTTTTTTTTTTTTTCTGTTTGTTTGTTTCCTTCTTGTTGTTGTTCTTCTTCTTATAGCGGCAATGGGCACTCCTACTGTCAACCATGTTTTCTTCCTTTTAGGACCCCTATGAGCAACCTTTTCTTTTTAATGTTTTTTATCATTCTTTCTGTTCTTTTTCTTCTCTCTTCTTCATCATTTTTTTTTCTTTTTCTGTTGTTATTCTTCTTTTCTAGATGGGACCTCCGCCCCCACCATTGGTTGTTGTCTTTTCTGTTTCTTTTCTTTTTCCTTGTCTTTTTTTTTTGTCTAATTGACAAGGATTTTTAGTCTGGGAAGAAGGAAAGAGCCATTTTTTGTCCTTCTTAACAAAAAAAAAAAAAGCAAAATAGCACCAGATTAGACTTTGTCAGTGTCAAATGGTCCAAATTTGGACAAATATGATAGAGTTGCCTGCACTACACTCCACATAGGTTTGACTTATCCTAGCTTCATCCGAGTCTCACCAGGGACCCATGTCCATCCATGTCAGCATGGGTGCATTGTCATCTTAGTCATGCATATGTGCCACGTGTTCTATCTATTTTGGTGATTGCATGTTCGTCTTTTTTTGCAACCTTGGCTTGAAGATCAGGATTATCAACACGAAGGCTTTTAAGAACGGTTTGTGCTTTCAGATGTTTTAAGTCACTGATTTTCTAAGTCCTGGACTTGAGGCATACCAAAGTTGTCTATCCTCTTAAACTACTTTCTTTTTAATTTGGTTTTTTCAATAATTGCACCAGCTTTGATGTGGACATGGCCATGTACACAACAGGGATATGGATCATTGACCTGGCTTCTGAAAGCTGCCAAAGTGCTATCAGCTTAACCAATTGACTTGTAGAATATATTCCACCTCCATCATTCCTCCTAACAATTCAAATATGTTAAATGATAATACTGGTAACCTATGGCTCCTTGAGAGAAGTTATATGATTCAGTTTATGATGGCTTAGCTGTAGATTTTAACGTGTAGTTTTTGTTTCTGTAGCCTTGTTCCTTGAGCATCCATTACTAAGTTTTGATGTCCCTGTTCGTTTGCTAATGCAGGTAATGGTCTATTTCTTTTTAGAATGTCTAGATCATGGAAGAACAAAAATTTTTTGGGACTTGAGATAAATAAAAAGGTATAAATGAATATTCTATTATTGGGGTGCTTAATTTTGGAAATTCATTTTTTTTATTTTTTCCCCCCTATCAGCTTGTTAGTCAGTGTCTGGACACCATGAACCTCTCAAGTTCAAAAAATCTGTAAGTCAATACAAATCTGCAGATTTAAGATTTTAACAATGTTTTATCTGTACTTGTTCACTTGTTTCAAATCCAAGTGTATCTTGCCTATGGAGTAGAGTTCTTGTGCTGCTGTCTCATCTAGGTTTTCTGAAACGGAATTGCAGTTATCCTTAATTGTTGCTACAGATTGACTTGTTATTGATAATGTGTCATCATGCACTTTTCCAATTTTGCGTTGGTTGGATTTGTATACTAGTTATTCAAGCTTTCAGTTTGTTATTATTGGTAAAACTATTTCAGTTTTCTGGGTCTGGATAATCCTGTCCAGATCTAGTTCAGATCAGATAATTGGTGTATTTGTTATTTTTGTAAAATATATGTTTCTGTTTGGGTATTTTTGTCCATTGTATTATTAGAGAGTATTATTACAGAATTAGGGTTCATGTCTCTTGCCATTGAGAAGCCGCCAATTGAGATAATCTTGTCTTTTGTGGCATAAGAGCTCAAATTCTGATGTGGGATGAGGTCCAGGTTGGAAGGGCTGAAGTTTTTCCCTTTCGTTTTTTTTTGTGTGTTGGCCTATTTCCTACTAATTTGCCCCAATTTGTGCATGCTGTTCTGCAGTTTTTCACTTTTTCATTGTTGCTATTTTTTTTTCATTAAGATATTTTATTTTCCTTTTTTATGTCGTTAAGTTGTTATAATGTTAATTTGTTAATTTATTTTACTATTTATGTTCTGTTCGAGCCATGCTTTTTCTGTTGAGGAATTCTGTTCTTAGTTATATACTAGTTATTAGTTATATCTTAGTTATATATTAGTTATTAACTTTTTTGTATGTGCTTGTATGAGTTTTATTTGTTAACCATGCAGCTAAGAAAGTCATGTGAGATGCGCTTTTGAGTTTTATATTTGTTTCGTACATGTGCAGCTAATATATATCATATATATTAGTGATTAACGAATGCTGTTTTTGAGTATCATCTATTGAGTATTATATAATATATATTATATCCACACCCGCACTGAAATTTTTTAGGATTTGTCGCATCCCACACCCGCACCCACAACTACACCCCACACTCAGGTGACATAGAGTCTGGCAAAACCAACGACGGCTGGTGATTGTGCTATCGCACTGCCACATCCTGTTCATTCCCTCTCACACGAGTACTCCACCCAGGTCTGTCTCCTTGTTCAACACCAACCGGTAGGCCTTCCTTGTTCTTTGATGGATCGAGCTGGCTGTCAAATCGATCCATCCTCTTGGTTAGCGCGGCTAGGGTTCGCTTCATCCTACCTAAGTTTTCTTGGTTTGATTTTTTTTATTTGAACCAGCTTCTCTTCCATGTGCACCTGTTTCTCCCATGATTTATCTATCGATTCGATCAGGAACAACACAAGATTTTCAGTCTTTTTTTTTTTTTAATTTTCTGATTCTTTTTCTTTGGATTTTTCCACTGTAGGGTTGTTCCTCGGGACTTCAGCCATCGCAAAGATTGAGGAAAAGCCTAGGCTCTGCTACCAAGTTTGAACAATCAAAAAAGGAATCAAATGTATTTACCGCCGATGGAACATCTTTTAATGTTAAAGGAGTTGGAAATTTTGAAAAAGAATTTGGAAAAAAATAAAAACATTTCATACCAAAAATTAGTTATGTTCCTAAACTTAATCTTAACTTCCTTTCTGTATCTCAAATTTCATATCTTGGTTTTGATATAGTTTTTTTATCAAGTAAATGTTTGGTGCAGGATTACCAAACCGGGAGATTGATTGGAGAAGGTTTTAGAAAGGGATATCTTTACTACGTGAACAATTTATGTATTTCCAAAGAAAACTTTTGTAACTATGCAAAAAATGTTGACATCAATGTTTGGCATCAAAGATTAGGTCATCCAAACATTAGAAAATTATCTATGATGAATCCTACCAAGGAATTTTTATTAAGAATTTTAAATGTAATGATTGTATCCATGGGAAAATGAAATCCTTATCTTTTGACACCGAAGTTTCTTTTATTCTATGCCTTTTGAGCTTGTTTATTCTGATGTATGAGAGTTTTTTCCTATTATGTCAAAAGGAGTGTTATCTTATTATGTGATATTTGTTGATGATTCACTAAATATTGTTGGATATATTTCAAAAAAATCAAATATGAAGTATTTGAGGTTTTCAAAAATTTTCACTTGGCAAAAACGTAGTTTGACGCTAAATTAAAAATCCTAAGAACCACTTCCAGCGGTGAATATGTTTCAAATGAATTCAAAAGATATTTGGAAAACTATGGAATAGTTCATCAAAAATCATGTCCAAGAATACTCCAATAAAATGGGCTTTCTGAAAGAAAACATAAACACATAGTAGAAACAACAAGAACCCTACTTATTGCGAAAAATTTACCTAAAAACTTTTGTGCTGAAGCAGCCCTTGCTTCTGTTTATCTCATAAATAGAATGCCTTCAAAAATTTTAAAGAATATGACTCCTTTTGAAAAATTATTCAAATAGGAACCCAATTTCAATATGCTTTGAATTTTTGGATGTAAATGTTTTGTTTTAAATGACAAGACTGAGAAACTGAGTTCAAATGTTATTGAATGTGTCTTTATTGGTTATTCTGAGTTATAAAAAGACTACAAATGCTATGACCCAATTAATGACAAAATCATAGTCTCAAGAAACGAAAAATTTAATGAAAAAGAAAATAAATTTGAAAAATGTAAAGAATCACAAAAAACAATGGTTATTCTTTTCTATTCAAGTATCTCTCACAATGTGATGATGAAATGTATGATGATATTGATAATAGAATGTTAATGATAGAAATGATGGTGGGATGGTGGAGTGTCCAATTACATATCATAGAAGAAAACGACAACAAAACATTGGTGAAGAAGAACACCATGAAATTGTTGTTCTTCAATTTCCACAAGAATTTACTTCAAATGAAGACAACCTTAGAAGATCCATTAGAAATATAAGGCAATTCAATAGGTTTGTGTCATATAAAACATTCACCCCAACAAACGCCATTCACTCTCACTTTGAACCATCTACATTTAGTGAAGCCTCAAATCATATTGAGTAGAAGAATGCTATGTTAGAAGAATTAAATGCCTTGAGAAAAACTCAAACAGGAGAAATACAAGATTTACCTATAGGAAAAAAGATAGTGGGGATGAAAATGGGTTTACAAATTAAAAATTAGAAGTGATGGATCTCTAGAATGTTGTAAAGCTAAACTTGTTGCTAAAGGTTATCATCAAGAATGTGGAATTGATTATGAAGAAACATTTGCTCATGTAGCAAGAATGACTATTATTAAGACTTTTATTGCATTATCATCTATTAAAAACTGAAACATCTATCAATAGATGTTAAAATGCATTCTCAAATGGAGATCTTATAGAAGAAGTTTATATGGATGCACCACTTGTTTTCTCACTTTCACAAGGAAAAGTTTTGAGACTTCAAAAGACTCTATATGGTCTCAAGCATAGTCACAAATAACATCTTGGAGTTTTAAACAGTGAGGTTTTTCTCGGGTATAATACGGCGAGCTTGAAAAAAAAAAGGAAAAATATGGTAAATTTTTAAAAAATTTTAAAAACTAAAAATGAAGAAAAAATAAAATAAGTGAGAAACTAATAACACAAACATCAAAAGACAAGTAGATTTGCAACAAATAAAAAATAGAAAATGAAAAAAAACTGTTTGACATTAAAAAAACTAGAAAAAATGAAAAAACTGAAAAAAACGCATGCGACTTTTTGCCTTTAACGTTTTTTTCAAAAAGACGCGTTTTTTTTAAGTTTTAAATGGCTAGTTAACAGAAAACGCATTTTTTTTATAAAAAAAAACGTGTTTTCTGTGACTATGGTCTCAAACAAGCCTCAAGCTTGATATGATAGATTTAATTATGTTATCTCTAATTATGAATTTCATTCTTGTTTGACTGTCTTGTTTGTCAAGAATACTACTGCAGATATCATAATCCTCCTACTATATGTTGATGACATGATCATTACAAGTAGTGACAAAGAAGAAATTAAAGAATGTAAGAACCTACTATAAAAAACTTTTGAAAATGAAAGATTTGGGTTACCTAATGTATTTTTTGGGAATTGAGGTTGCATATTTCACTAGATGCTATTTTTTATCACAAACTAAGTTTGCTACATAGGTTATTGCTAAGTCAGTGACATTGCTCATGCAGTTCATGGAAATTGTCTGGCTTCGTCAAATGCTCCTTGATATGGGAACAAGAATAGAAGAACCCACCGATTTGTGCTGTGATAACAATTTACATTGCCAAGAACCATACATTCTATGAACGAACTAAGCATATATAGATGGATTACCACTATATTCGTGAAGAATTTTTTAGAAAAACTATCAAGCTTCCATATGTTTCCTCATAATTTCGCTGGCTGATTTCTTCACTAAGCCTCTATGTTCTCTCAAATTTAACTTTCTTTTAGACAAACTTACGGTGATAGCACCGTAAGTTTGAGGGGAGTGTTAAGAAATAGGTTACATGTATGCATATATTACATATGTTTATGTATGTACATTACATATATATAAATATAGGCTGATATATGTATTATTGTTAATAATATATTATTGTTAATAGGTTGTTTTAGGTTTTTATTTTTATTTTTTTGTTCCTTGTTCTAGCCGTTGGCTAGTCCCAATGGTTCTTGTATGAGCCGTTGGAACTAGTTCAATGGCTAGTCTTCCCTAGTCTTTCCCCTCTTCTCTTGTATAAATATCTCACTATTTCTTGTACAAAGTAAGTTGTTATGAACAGCAGTTTTCTAGTTACTGAATAAAAGATTTTTATTCTCCCACTTGGCCTTAATGCCTATTTTTGCTACATATTCATTTGTGACTATTGAAGTCACATTTTCAGCCGTCCGGCGCTTTTTTGCGTTTTTTCCCATATCGTACGATACATGGGTGTATCGCTCGTGTTTACGATACACAAGCGTATCATGTATCGTAAGTGTACAGTACAGGCTTTCTAAGCCTATACGGTGTGTATCGTACGATAGGGACAACATGTATACATATCATGTAGGACTAGTTCTTTGTTTTCATGCACTAGAGTTAGGTGGCATATTTGGGGACAATCCCCTTGTCTTGACCTATGTTGCATAGGTGAGTGTGCTATATTTTCCAAAAAAAAACATCGGTGCAGATGCAACGAGAATAGACACGCACACACAGAGTTATATCTATATATATACAAATAAATAACATTGTCTACAAAAAATAAAACTAGCAATAAAATTGTTCACAAGTAATAAAAATAGTAATTAATGATTAATAAACTTTGATTTTATCAATGATTCAATGGAAAAGAATGAAATTTGTTTCTTGTTGCACTCAAGCTGCATCTAAGAAGTAGCCAAGCTGCACCTGACACGACTTGGATGCAACAACCTTTTTAAAGAGTCTGTGTTACTTGGGTCCATACAATCCACAACCTCTACCACTTCAAAAATTGTCTGATCAACATCCATAAGACATCCTTGCAGTGAGAACACTATGCCTCTCAATCTGTCCATTCTCATCATATGAAATGCTTTTTACAGTCATTTCATAGTAAAGGAGTTGGCAACACATCTTCAAAATTGAAGCCTGATCTCTTTTCATCTCAGCATATAGTCAAGTTCTGAATGATCTTGGTTGAGGCAGTCTCTTTGGCATCTTCTCCTTCTTGCATAATAAATTGGAGTAGGCGAAACCTGATCCCTCCAGATGCCCAGACAGATCTTAGCACCTTATGAAAGAAAGAAAGAAATAATTTGTCTTTGACTCTCTTCCAAGAAGAAGGATTGGTCTAGTCGAACTTTTCAGACACAAGTTGACTTAGAAAGTTTGAAGAGACTCCAATACAAGAAGAAGAGAAAAACATGACTGCATTGCAATTCAAAACAAAATAAATTATTGAAAAGGAAAATGCTTCATATTTCTATGCAATGTCAATGAAGATCAGCGGGTTGCAATATTTCTTCCGAAGGGGGCAACTTTTGTTTTAGAAAAAAAAGGATTTAGGCTTTCCAAAGCTGACTATAAATTTTGAAGAAATTGGAGCTTTGAAAACCCAACAGTGAAGGTGAATACCTTCAGACAATCTGAGGATTTGAAACCAGTCAGCAAAGCAGAATGCTTTAGCCACAGATATTTAGAGAGAAATCAAGGAAAATTGAGACGAAGAATAGAAGGAAAAAGCAGAAAATTTTTAGACTTGGAGATTTTAATCATAGATCTATTTGGTCATATCTTATGAAAGAACTGACAGCCTCTAAATGCAACCTGCTTTGATGCCATGTTAGATTGCGATAAATAGCTGCCACAAACTATGCCTTCAAAAAGAATGGACAAGAAGAAGACAAAGAGATGAACAAGGGTCATGGTTCCAGTATGGAGGACATGGTTAAATTTCATTTAAGTATAGCATTACTGACAAAATAATCACATGTGACAGCAATATCTTAAGTCACAGGAATAACAAATTATATCCACATATAGTGCCCAGTATACATCACGTGCAGGTCTGGATTTAATCCAGATCCAAACAGTGTTATCACTACTTATTCTAACCTTTTTCTACGTGAGTTGTACGGTTCATGCTTATTAAGACAACTTGTTGCTAGCATATGATACAGTTACGTGAAGAAGACTAATTTTGGTTACTTTGAGTGACAGCTAATGTTACTGGTACTTGAAAATTTGATATACTCATCCTGATTTTTTCATTGTAATTTATTATTTTTGCCATATAGCAGTCAGCATTTAATTCTATCTAGAACCATGATCTTGTTATTAGTTGCTTAGTTTCATTGTTTTCCACTTCAACTTCTTACTCCATCGTTTTATTTTCTTCTAGGAAAGTATATGGATAGTATTGCTTTATTATTGATTGCTTTTTATGAGCACTTTCTTAGATAATCTTCTCAGAGTCTTTTGTTTGCCTCCTGAGGATATTTGTTATCTTTATAAAAGGTTTGGAGCAGGCATGTGTCCAGGAATTAATTAATCTTCATCATTTGCTTTGTCCCCATGGGCATTTTTGTTCTAATTCCCATGTCTGAAGTGCTTATGTTAGATCTTTTTACATGCTTAGGCACTTCATCAATACAAATGCTACCACAACATTTCGCTTTATAGTTTCAAGATACAAAGGGATGTTGTCATGTGTGTCAATCCAGGTAACATAGTTTTCTTTTACATACTTTTTCGTCTTTTCCTTCAGGATATGTGATCCATTAAGTTTCCAAGTGTATTTGACCTTCAGGGTATCCTTTAGTTTTGTCATTATAAAATGCTGCTCATACTTGCATCTTGCTTATGGAAATTGTATGAATTTAGCTGCACTATGGATACTTGAGAACAGCCTACCCCATCAGTAAAGATGACTTACAGCTGTCTTCAGCATGCTTAGTTGTCCAGGAAGCATCTTCTGGCATTAGGCCCTCTTCCTTTGTTTTGAAAAAATATAAGAATATTTATAGTCATAAATACAAATCCCTGTTTCAAGGATAAAGATAGAATTCATGCTTTACAATTCCAACAGGGACAACAAACCCAGTCTAAAGACTCTAATAAGTTGGTCACACATCCTTTATAAGCAAAACACTATGAGTCCTTGTTTCATAACCATTAATTTGTTATGCAAACATTTATAATTATTAAATGTATAAATATATATTATGGCTTTAATTAAAAGTTTTATATTAAATTCTTATTTGTGTCTACAGCCACCAATATTCTTAGCAATTTCTTGGAAAAGTTCTCGGTAGTTTCTTTGAAGGTATGATTTTCGTCAAGAAAAATCAGGAAAGCTGCAGATATTTTAGAACTTGAAAAAATATAAAGAAGATGATAGGAACCATGTGATAGTAGGCTTCCTTAAGTTTTCTTGCAAAAAAAATAAAGAACCATGTAAAAAAAGGTTTTTCTGAAACACATAAAATAGATTATATGCTCAAAAGTAAACTACTCTGAAGGTCTTGGGAATATCACAGGATATTAGGTAACATCTTGAAATAGTACCATAATGTTCTTGTGATGCTTATTTTTGTTATGATATTTTGAAAATATCTTGATATTTTGCTAATATCATTGGCTTGCTTCAAAATGCCAAAGTCATCATGCTGTATTTGAACGTCTGCTCTCAGTTTCCCACAATCCATATCTCAAGTGGATGTCTCAGTGGGGCATGCATAATGCTGCCATCTAACAGAACGTCCTACCCAATTTTGTACCTGTCACAGACCAGATCTCAAGTAACTCATTCATAGGTATTACGCTTATTTGGCTTGCTCCCAGCCTGAGCAATTTGGTCTCTGTTATTGTACTGCTTTGATGTTTGGTTTTGTCTCGGTCCACTTCTTGTGCTTCAAGACCATTTGTAACATCAACACTCTTTCTCTCTCTCTCTCTCTCTGGGTCAATCAGCCAGTCAATTCACTGTACTTCTTTATAATGTAGGCTATCCATCAATTTTCATTAAAATCAGCACTATCTCAGTGCTTGTAGCGAGTTTTTGTGATTTATTTGATTATTTGCCTATGATAGCTGCATTTAATTCAGTTTATTACGTTATCACTTAAATAATGAATGACAGTATCTTCTCTTCTTCTAGTGTCCAAACCCTGAACATCACAGCATTCCCCATAGATGGAAGGTCTTACAACGTCCACTGGTGGAAGCAGTTGCAGACTTACTTCCATTAGGTGCAAAGGTCTTGTTCTTTGTGATGCACGATGCACTTTTTCTTTTACCTGAAATTAATATATTAATGTTTATGTACATTTAAAAAGTTTGTATATTTTTTGGTTATAGATAAGTATTCTGACTCCTCAAAAGAGAGATGTTACTACTTTAGATCTCTTATGGCAGTACAGATGACTATCATGTTACTACATATTTCTTTTGCACATCTTGTGGTTGTAATATCTAATGGATTTTTGTGGATAACTGGATATAGTTTCTGACAGAAATGCTCGACTTCTATAGAGCTCGCCAATATTTTTGTGAAAAGTTTCTGCAGTCACTATAGAGTTTTCAGAAAAGCCAAGGTCGCTGCTTGCATTTCATCATTGCCATGACTTACTTTTTTATCTTACAATTGCCATCACCGGCATTATCATTATTTTATTGTGCCTCGTTAATATCTGTCAGAGTTATCACTGTCATTATCACGATGATACCAACATGATCCGTAATCACGTAGTCGCAACCATGAACATCACAATCTACCATCTTTGACATTACCACCATGGCCCTTTTCTGATATTTTATCTTTTTTCCTATGTCTCTGCGTCATATTCTGCACATTAATTGACGTGAAACTGTTGATTTATTTGTCTTGATGCAGGTATTTTTGCAATCTGATATTGAGCAAGTTGCATCGAAGATGAAGGATCAGTTTATACTTTATAGCAAGGGTAGACTAGCAGTGCACTGTGATGAGATTGGAGTTGATGTTGACTCTGATGGTTGGCTTAAGGAGAACCCTTTTGGCATACGGTCAGACTGGGAGCAACATGTAATTAATAGAGGGGGTTCCATGTATAGAATCATGCTTTCCAAAGTCGTTGAATAAAAATGAGGTAAAACTGTTTAGCTATCAATCTTTTTCTCCCATATGGACTCGTCCTGGAGCCCAACCAAGGGATTTTTGTGAATAAACGTGTATTCAAAAATGACCCGCTGCAGGCTAAGCACCGAAGCTCGTACGGGAAAATACAATATCCTCCTTTTCATCGTTCCAGACATACGTGATCTTAAATCGAATTGCAGGATGCAGAATGTTCTGCCTGTATGAATGAATATTCTGGTTGTAACGAGAGCCGCATAACACCTGAAGAGCCAATCGCATACCATACTAAGATACGTTTGCTACCTTGTGCAGCTTTGGGAAGGTGAAAATTTCTGAAATCAAAAACTTCAAAAGAAAAAGTTGAAGTTACAACAAGCTAGGAGGGCCTGGACAGTAGGTGGTCTGATCATGGTCCATTGATTCAAACCTCATTATAACCACTTAGGCTTCTTTTTGCTTGCTTTTGTAAAGATTTTTCAGGTTGATGGGGCCTTCAAGTTAAGACGTTTGGACTGATGGATGGGTATGGCAGTAAACTATGCAGCCGGGCTTCTTTCTTAAGTTTCTTTGATGAGCTAACAGAAACTTTTCCTGCAAATTAAAAGCAGGTGTTTTGGCAACTAATTAATAGAAAGGCCATGGGCGCTGGGTGACAAGCAAATAATTTATAAACTATTTGTAAACGACAAGAACCTAATGCGACGGGAGTCCTACTTTTTGTTAGACTGAAGTACAGACCGTTTACAAAACCATATGTTGCTATGTTCTACAAGTCAAACAATTTGGTCGCTATCTATTTACGGGAAGTTCGAGCCTAGCTTGTTCGTGGTACACTCCTAATTGCAGGCCACTGCTCACAACGAGACCATTTATCAACAAAATGAACTTTCGAGATCTTACATCTGGTTGAAGACAAAATTCTAGCCGATTCTATATGATTTTATCAATCTTCAACCAACAGCCCCAACCATAACATAAACCAACCGCCAGAAGGAAAAGGAAGTGAACTGGTGAACGGTTACAACATTCTGATCATAAACGACGTTACAGTAGCCTACTAACCAAAAAAATTTCTTCCCTTTGTGCGATATGCAAGTCTCAATTGAAAAGCAAAGACAAAAAACGTAGAAAGGTTTTGGAAATACATTTTTTTGGAATTTACAATATTAGAAATTTTTATATTGTTAGGACCATGATCCGTATTGTCGGCTAGTCTAGCACAGAATACGAAAAAGTTCCAACCCCGAAAATATCTGCCCTTGCAACTGAAAGAAAAACAAAAAAGGTTAGCTCGTCTCCGCTCACAATTTGACTTAGTAATTCATTCAGAGCAGGAAACCCTCATCGAAGATGTCAGAATTCCCCAAAATCTATAAAAACTCAAGTCGATCTAAAATAATTCAAACTCCTCCAACAGATTATGCGTTCAAGATCTGCATAGACTGCAACATCATGCAGATATCATACAATGAAATTCATTGGAAGAAACTACCTTGGCACGTAAGTCATGGATAAATTTTGATTTGTATCTCCAGCTAAACCCGCTTCAGACAAACTGAAAATGAAGACATCCCTGAGATATTGGTCAAGGAATATGCTAGACAAATTTGATTAACTGCCACCATTTTTGTCATGGAAAGAATTCATTGTAAGCCCAACCTTTTCCATAAAATTTGCACGATCCTTACAACACCTAACCTATACAAAGAACCTCCCTCAATGTACAGCAAGCATATTAGTTTTACCTCGTCCTCCAATCATGTATGGAGATGGGGTTACACAAGTAGGCCTAAGAACATCATAGAAACAGCAGACATTCTGCACCAATTTGCCGAACCGTGACAAGGCAAGTGCATGTATGAGCAAAAAAAATATCACTCAAGTACCATGCAACTGCCTTTAAATGACAAATGCTGATCATGCACGGGGCAAGCGCTTTGCAATTTCCTGAAATGAGTGACAATAGAAGGTTGTCAAAGACGCACATCACAGTTTTAAGTGCAGCAGCAAATGCTTTTATCAAACGCCAATGACTAGGATTTTATCAAATAATTATTTGAATTGCCTATCACGACATAATTAGATCCTGAAAAGTAGAAGAACATGAGCAGCATTGCGTATAAATAGAAACTGAATTCCATGCCTATAGACAGATTCATCTATTTATACTATTGAACTTGAGAATACAAAGAGAAAATCTATATTTTCAACTAAAAAATTGTAGAATTAGGATAGCTTCCCCAAACAAACAACATACAACAATTCGGATGACATACTTACAGGACTTGAAAAGAAATTCTCCCTCATTTTCAGCCAATGCAATCATGATAACAGATACAAAAAAAAAAAAAACATTGCCCATCATAAATGCATGAAAGTGCTGAAAACAATGTAGCACAAGTCATGAGTTACAGCTCAAGCGTTTCAGTCCAAGTTCCAGACTTTACTCCTAATGGCCCTTCTTTCATCCTCTGCAATTGTTTTAAGGTCCATTTGACAAATTGAACAGTTTATAGCTGTTTCATGAATCTGCTCCAAAAAGTTGAGGCAAATGATAAAACACTTTTTAAGGTATTTCATAAATCTGCCCTAATTTTGGAGCCATATTCAATGGACAGTTGCATACTGTTCAGTTTGCCAAACGGATCTAAATATCCAAATTTTTGCCTTCCAACTCAAAGAACTTTATATCTTCACCAAAAGTCAACAAAGAGAAGCAATAAAGAAGAAGAAGTAGCAACAGGCATATATGTGACGGCATGAAACTTTCCAGAAGAGTACAATAACAAACATGGTCATACATAAAGATGGCTTTGGCCATTATAGGTTCAGTTGTATTCTCAAGTGTATTGCTTTCTTGAGAAAGAACTGTGGAATAGAACTTGGATTTGGTAACAAAAAACTGTGGAATGTTCATAACCATTTACCAGTGACGGAGAAGAAGACAAGATGTCAAGTTGTCAACCTATTGATTAAGATTTATGTCATGACAAAAATAGAGCTTTTCCAATAAAACAATTTTAACATATCTACTCACATCAACTCGGGGAGCAGCTGAAGATTATACCTCGAAAAGTTGATTAATATTATCAGCAGTCTTTGCAGAAGTTTCAATAAAGAACATTCCATTCTTTTCTGCATACTCTACCGCATCCTTCAATAAGCAGACATGATTAATTTCTAATGATTTAGAAAATGAAAATGAAGTGCACACATAGAGAAACAAACCCACCAATACTGAGAACTTTATCGACAGAAATACCTACTTCGACAGTAACAGCTCGATTCTCATGAAGGTCAGCTTTGTTCCCCACCAATGCCATAACGATTTCAGGACTGCCATGTTTCTGTAGTTCCTGTAGAAAACGGAGGTCCTTCAATTTCAGAAAAAAGACATGGCAAATTTTCTACAACATAAATCAGTCAGATGAAACTTTTTGTTGGAAAAGATCAAGAGGTGCCACTTCAATGAAGTTTATCAATCAAGATTAGATGCTCATAATGTTAAATTATATATCATTCACGAGCACATTGAAGATGAGTCTCTTAGGATTCCATATCCTTGTAAAATGTGTTAAGACATTTAATGTCCTTGTAACATGTGAAGAGTCTCTTAGATTTCTATGTTGTAGTTAATGTCCTTGTGATATGTGAAGTCTCCTAGGATTCTATGTTGTAGTTAATGTCCTTGTGATATGTGA
>JAANDH010002004.1:1897-22703 GCA_011799765.1 Nymphaea thermarum | reverse complement strand
GAAATAGCCCAACGGCTAGTTCAGCTCTCCTCTTCTTATTCTCTCTTATAAATACCCTTGTAACAGTCTTTGTAAAAATAGAGCTGTGTAATACAGCCTTCATATTGATTATTAAATGAGTATTACTCTTCCTCACTTGGCCTTAGTGCCTTTTCAGTTTTATATGCATTCTTTGTGACTGTTATAGTCACTTTTACAGGGCTGTGTCTAGTATTTTTGTTTGGGCTGTCTAAGTGACACAGCCTAGGCATTTAGGCTACCATCTAGTGCCTAGAAGGGAGCCTAGGTGTCCTTTTAACTGCAGATGATCTGCAATAAAATCCTTTCTTGTTTCTTTTTCTTGTCCCCTAAGCTCACCTTCTTGCATGTGTGCCTTAAGCCATTTGTTTCTCATTTGCATGTGTTATTATTCTTCTTTTCGATCACCTTATTAGCTTGTTGTATCATACAACAATCCCTACTCCCAAATGTCGTACAAGCTCTAAGTTATCAAGGGAAAGAGATTATTTGTTTATTTTATAAGAAAGGAAAATGACAATGATATATTGAAAGAAAGAAAGAAGGAAAGAAAGGAAAAGATATGGATATGCTATCATAAAAGTCGAGGGGTGCAAAAAACAAAGAGACAACAAGGAAAAAAAAAATATTACCTATACTGGGGTGCAGAAGCTTGATTGGACCGATGGGTTCTTCCAAGTTGTTGAATTGCTCGATCAGCACTCCAGGGCAGTTCAAGTGTTAGGTGAACCCTCCGTTTCTGAAATGTAAATTTCCCAACTATTTGGTAATCCTCCAATAATCTATTACTTGAGTGGCATTTTGCAACTAAAATAAAATGCAGCTAAATTTCTACATGAAGCACAAAGCTGCAAAATAATTGGCCTTAACGTGCACAGGTACCTGATTTAATGCCCTTCTATCGGCCTGCAAAGAAACACCAGCAGATCCAGCTTCAGATATAATGGCTACCAATTTTTTGCCGTCCATGAACATTTGTTTCTCATGCATGTTGACCATTTCCATGGCCACTTCCTTCCTGATGAAAGAAATCAGCCATTTTGGTCATGATAACAATAAATTAAAGGAAAGAAAAAGGACAGAGAAAAGAACATATGGCACATAATCAAACTCACGTGTTCCGTGCTTGATAAATAACACCTTTTCCTGTTGAAGCTCTAACCAGCATACCACGTCTGCCTGTCAGTTCTGCAACATTATCTGGACCCCCCAACTGCACATTTGTACCACCACAAACAGTTGTCACTAAGAATATTGTATCACATGACAGCATGAATGACCAATAAATTCTTTTGTAGACTCTGTTTTATTCCTTTTAGGACAGCTGTTTTCAAGTCCTTGAAGCGTTCAGCATTTTTATCATGGCAATTACATTCCAAAATTATAGCAATCTCAAGCTCCAAGGCATTTTGACGCAGTATAGTTTAGGTTAGTTTGGATCTTATACTTGGATCCGTTTAGGTTCTAGATTTGATTTATTTGATGTATGTCAGTATGTGGGCTTTGGATCTTTTATTTATAGGAACCAAGATCCAATTCGGATCTTAGGGTGAGGCCCCTGAAAAGGGCATATTTTCTTGTGACTAGGGCTAATTGGAATTGTGAGAAATCTTAATTTCCTTTGATTATTGATTTCCCTTGCTTTCCTGCACTTTTCCCTTTTGTTTGTATTCTTTGGTGCCCTTCCCACAGGGATTAGAATGAGGAACTCTAATCAGTGCGTCACATTTGGTCCTACAACATAAAATTTAAAGACAAAGTAACTATCTAATGCAATGTTGTAAAAGGCATAACGTTATATCGGTCGGACCGACCTGTAACTGCATCTTAATGTATCGTAATCATCATAAACACATTGTAAAACTATTTTTTAATTCATAAAAAAATAAGAAACAAAGATAAAATTAAGAAATATCATGAAAAGTGTGCTATATAAAAAATTCATTACACACATAATGAATATTCATGATTTGTCATTCATAACTCATAATCTGCTGACAACACCTTAAAAAGATAAAACAAATAACTTTACAAAACAATTGAAATGTACTTAAAACTTTAAATTGAGATATTATATACCTTATGTAGAAGGAGAAAAACAAAAGAGCTTTTTTCAAAAGACAAATGGGTTTCCCGTGAGTAAAATCTCCCTTCAAACCAGTGATATCTCCATCAAACAGATGATTTATTTGGCAATTTCTCTCGAAAACCAGTAAAAAAGTGTCTCTCCCAGAGCTCTTAGAAATGTTAGAAACGGAGGGAAGAGGTGGCTTTAACTTTTAAAAAAGAAATCAATCAAAAGGGGCACCGTGCCTCTTTTTTAAGAATTTCACTGTATCATAAGATACACAGTACACCTACGATACACGTGAAAAATGTGTATTGGAGGCATATCATATAGGTTTTGACAACCTATTACATGTGTTAAACGATACAGATAACACTGATCTAATGAGTACAATCAAAGTTTATGAAGATGAATATTTTAGTTTTAGATCATATAACAGAAAAGGGAAGACATATATCCCATAAGCAACTAATATTAACACATTACATAATACAACACAAGAACTATCATTCAAATTGAAGATCAGAAAAATGGCATGTTACTATGAGACTATGAGTATAATGTAAACTATAAATTTGTTTTAATAGAATATTTCATCTCGTAGATGCAGAAACAAAAATGGACAGAGAACATAACTACTTTACAAATTGTAACTGATCAAGATTTGCTAACACATCCCACCAATTTGAACAAAAGTAGCATAGTCTCATGTAAACCATACTTGGTACAGGAGCAAAGTGGGCATAGTATTCCTAATGTATGACTTCAGCAAGCTACGGTAAGAAAAATATAAAATTGGAAATTATGGAAATAAGTACATCAAATCTCAGAAAACACATGAAAAAGGGATCAAAAGAAATCACCAAAAAACGTGATGCATTGGTGACATTTACCCGGTCAATTATATCATCCAAAGGATTATTTGGAAGGTCCAGTGAACGTATTATATCCAATATTTTTGATTTTCGCTCCTTGGCAGCTTCATACCTGTCGCAGGCATCCCATTATGTTACTTCTCAAAGTTTGTGTAGCCACTTAATTCCCACAATAATTATAATACACACCTGTTTGAAATTTCAGCCAAGTAAGCCTGACGTTGTTGCATGTAATCATCTGTCTCCTCCTTGCATGAAGGGCATGACCACTTGTCTACTGGCAAGTCCACCAAAGGTGGAACTAGACAACTAGAATGGACTAGTTTGCCACAACAGGAGCAGCAGAGCAACTTTTTCTTTTCCTAAAAAAAAGATAGTATGGGGAACCTCAGATTTAAGAGAATCTAGGAAGCATCAGAAGCAATGCTCACAGAGAGGAGGCAAACCTCTTCAGTCATGCAGATTTCACAGATTTGAAACTCCTCATCAGATTCAGTAGATTCATGTTCAGAGTCGCCTGCATGCATGATCCACAAGGACAACATAAATGCCCAGAACTAGCAAAATTTGCCATATTATACGCTAAAAAGAGAAAACTCAAACTTACAAAACTACATTAATTGAATCATATTGATACAGTAGGCATACATGGTACAGCTGATAGATTCTTGAGTCCGTTGAGCCAGACACCAAAATTTTATAGTTAACCTAGGGTATGATGAACCATCAATCAACAAGTTAACTATTCAAGCATTAGACATATGTCAATTTGTGGCTTTGTGCACAATTTTACAGCAATAAACAGCATGATGCACGTCCATTTGTGCACAATTTCACAGTTTAGTACCAATATTCTAACGACATATGTTGAGAAAACGTGCTGCTTTGGTATTTAAAATTTTATGTATTTTGGAATTTAATATTAGGTAGCTTCTAAATTTTTAAAATTTTGTTGGACTCTTTATGTAAAGGGTTAAACATAACCCTAATCCTTATTTAGTCTAATGAAAAAGGAGCAGCCGACAGATTGATGACTGCTACCTATTCACTCCTCCTTCCTCATGTTCTTCTCTTCTCCCTCTTCTCCACCTCTCAAAGCAACATGGTATCAGAGCCTCGGACCTGGGACTGTGCTATCTAGGGTTTCACAAGGCTTCCCTCCTTCTCTCTTTTCTCATCCCTTCATTCAAGAAAAGGTTGGACGTCTAAAGTTGTTGTTGCCTTCAAAAGATACGGTGGGACTGTTTGGTGGGACTGTTTGATGAAAAGGGGTTGATCACGTTCTATATGTAGAGACGTTATCTGCACCCTATGTTGCTGTCGAAGTCTTGATGTTGCTGAAGAACCTAATCGGATGAAGTTGACAAGTTGCTGTCCTTGTTCAGATCTGAATGTCGAAGTGTATCAGATCTAACTCAGGTGATGTCATTGACAAACAGTTGATGTTGATCAGATCTGAAAGTCGCAGAATATATCAGATCTGACTCAATGGATGTCATTAAAAAAATCAGACCAGAGAACATCTGATCTGGTTGGCCATGTGGTGCAGAGTTGATCCTCAGTCAAAATGGAGCAGGTTTGTCTTGAAATCTGATTGCAGTAAGTCTGTGAATGTCGTTTATATTCAGTCTGCCGTAGGTTGGTGTTGAAATCTGGCTGAAAAATTATGTGCTTGCTAGTATATATCCTGTCTGCCGTAGGTTTTTATAGTTATCTATTTTTGTGGTTCTGGTTTTGTGGTTCTAGCATGGCAGCCATCAGATCTATACAACTTGATAGAACTGAATCTGGAAATCAGCACATAGAGGCTGGTGTTGCGTACAAAGCTTTTTCAAATCCATTCTCATTTGGATCTACTATCAAACTTGATGGAGCCAACTATGATGTATGGGCTAGGACCTTCATGTTGTCAGTCGTTGGACATGGAAAGAAATATATATTGGAAGAAGATGAACCAGTTGAAAAGACTGGTAAAATATGCATGGTGGAAGGAAGAAAACAGCATTATGAGTGCTTGGCTTATGAATAGCACTCAGCCCCACATTGCAGCCTGGCTTTGTTATTGTAGTCCCACATTGCAGCAGGGCTTTGTTATTATAGCACAGCCAAAGATATGTGGAATTCTCTTCAGCAGACGTACTCCCAAGATAAAAACATCAGCAAAATTTTACAGGTTCAACAAGAATTGTTACAAATGCAGCAAGGTGACATGGATTTGACAGAATACTTTACATAGTTGAAGTTCACTTATGAAAAGATGAACTCCTTAAAACCGCCCTGTAAGCATTGTCTCAAATCTCACATGGAACAAATGATCATGGTTAAATTTCTTGTTGGACTATCTTTTGATTATTCTGCATCCAAGGCTCAAATGCTTACAGGTGCAGATTTTCCTGATCTTGATGAGGTCTCCAATAGACTAAACAGATTGGTTGTTACTCTTCCTCCATCCTCGAACAACTCACAGCCTTTTGCCCTTGCCTCATTTGGAGGAGGAAGAAGTGGACTATATTCTTCCCGTGGTAGAGGAAGAGGCCGAGGTCCTGGAGGACATGGAAGACTTCAGTGCACATATATTGTGGTCGTCTTGGTCACTTAGAGGATAGGTGCTGAAACAAAGTGGGTAAACCTAACTCATCCACTTCTTCGACTGTAACATCTTCATCTAGTTCTACTCCAAACACACAATCTATCAGTATGGCTCCTAAGACGAATCCCACTGCTGCTTTAGTAGATGTTACATCTGTTAAATTAAGTCCGACTGAAATTGATTTAATTATGGAACATAGATCAAATGCTACTCCTTCTACCTCATCGGCATCTACAGCTATCATAAATTCAGCATACTATGCAGGTAAAACTACTTCTAAAGGTTGTTGGATAATTGATTCTGGAGCATCTAAACACTTTTGTAGAGATACTAGTATTTCAAACCTGCAGAAATTTGATTCACCTCAGCATGTTCGATTGGCGGATGGAAGACTATCGCCAGTAGAAGGACATGGAGATGTTTATCTTTCTCTATCTTTGCATGTTCATGATGTGCTATATACTCCTGAACTCCCAAAGAATTTGTTATCTGTAAACAAACTAACTAAAGAGATGAATTGCAGAGTTATTTTTGACTTGGGTACTTGCGTATTTCAGGATCTATCGACTGGGAGGAAGATTGGTGGAGGCCATGAGATAGATGGAATATATATCTTGGATACATCCAATAAGGAGGTGTCATTCTTATTTGATTCTTCAAGTGCCTTCCAGTGGCATCTCAGATTGGGTCATCCATCATTCCCTAAACTTCAGCTGCTATGTCCTCAGATTTCTTCCACAACGTCTATCGAGTGTGAAGCTTGTCAACTAGGCAAGCGTACTTCCTTTCCATCGAGTCAAAGTCAATCTAGCCAAAGTCTATTTAATTTAGTTCATGTTGATGTTTGGGGGCCTAGTCGGGTTCCAAGTCGGTTGTCGTCTCGTTATTATCTTTCCATTGTTGATGATTTTTCTCGTGTCACTTGGGTGTTTCTGATGAAAGACAGAACTGAAGCTCCTTGTATCTTGACATCTTTCATATTGGAAATAAAAACTCAATTTAATTCTTGTGTCAAGGTTGTTCGCACTGACAATGCTCTCGAGTTCAAATCTTCTCATTTACTTGAATTCTATAAATCCCATGGTATTGTGCCACATTTTACCTGCCCTCACACATCTCAACAAAATGGTGTAGTTGAAAGAAAACATCGCCATTTGTTGGATGTAGCCCGCACAATCATGATTCATTCTCATATGCCTTCCAAATTTTGGGGAGATGCAATTTTGACTGCATGTTACCTAATAAATAGAATGTCATTATCTTTAATAGACAACAAGATTCCAATTCAAATTCTCTACCTAAATAGAGCTTTATTTTCTTTACCCACATGTATATTTTGGTGCACATGCTTTGTACATAAACTTGATCCCAATCGAGATAAACTAGTTGCGCAAGCAAGTAAATGTGTGTTTGTAGGATACTCTAAAAATCAAAAGGGGTATCGATGCCTAGATCCTATATCTAATCGAGAGTTTGTCAGTGCCAATGTAACCTTTCTCGAGTCGTCTCCATTCTTTCCTGCAAGTCCTTCATATCCAAAGTCTGAGATGTCCTCTTCTGTTCTACTTCTAATTCCTCCAATTCCACTTGAGTCTCTTCCTTTTTCCAGTGTTGTACGTGTCGTACGATACGGGGCCGTATCGTACGTTACGTATCGTATCGTTTGCAAAATACGATACGATACACCCCCTGTATCGTAAATGGGGGTGTATCGTACAATATAGGCCTCTGTATCGTACGATACGGTGCGATATGCTCCGTATCGTACGATACGGTGCGATATGCCCCGTATCGTACAATATAGGCCTCCGTATCGTACGATACGGTGCGATATGCCCCGTACCGTACGATACGGACTTATTTCAAAAAAGGGGGCTCAAACCTCCGTTTTTCGAGTTTTTTTTATAAAAACTCACCCCTTCTTCATTTCTAACCTAGAGATTGTACTGCCTTAAAGGAAAATCATCGATTTCCATCATGAAATCATCGATTTTTACAGTGAAATCATCTATTAAACCATGGATTTGTGCGTGGGTGGTTGATTCCCATTGGGCGGAAAGGGGTTTTTTTAAACCATGAAGATGAAGATGAAAAAGAAGATGGAGATGAGGATGATAATGAATATGATGAAGATTATAAATCTATGGTTATGAAATTATGATATACATTATGTAATTGTTGACTTGTGCTTTCTAGATTGATATTGTTATGAATTTTGATGTTTACGAATGATGAACCGTAAAGTCTATTATTCTGTAAAAACATGTTTTTGTGAAGAACATATTATTCTTGATTTTTACTGATTTTTTATGATTTTTTCGAATTTTTTTTCTATTTTTCTGATTTATTTAAAAAAATTTACGCTACGGTTACGATACGGCGTATCTTAAAGCCCGACCGATATGGCTTACGATACGCGTTTTACAACATTGGCTTTTTCATCATCACCCACATGTTTCACTCCCTCCATTCCACGGTTTAAAGATCATCCACTCGCATATTCAAGAAGGAATCCATCGTCTAATGACCCTGCACCATCTTGCTCTCGGGAGGTAAGTAGTTTTGAATTACATGACATGCCTGAGTGTTCCCTTGATGTTTCTGTTCCTGATGAACTACCTATTGCATTGCGTAAAGGAATTAGACAATGCACAATTCATCCACTTTCTAAGTTTGTTAGTACAACTCATGTGGGAAATCATATGTGCAAATTTATTGATGCTTTGTCAGCTACATCCATTCCTATTTCACATGAACAAGCTATGTTGAACTCTAAGTGGTACAGGTTATGAAGGAGGAGATGGAGTCTCTAATATCTCGTCACACTTAGGATCTTGTTGAACCTCCTTCTGGGGCAGATATTGTTGGCTCGAAATGGGTCTTCACTATCAAGTACAACTCATATGGTACAGTTGAACGGTACAAGGCACGCTTGGTAGCAAAAGGGTACACACAGACATATGGTATTGACTTCTTTAAAACTTTCTCTCCTGTAGCACGTTTGGGCACTATATGACTCATTATATCTGTTGCAGTTCATTATGGTTGGAACATGTACCAACTCGATGTTAAAAATGTCTTTCTGTATGGGGATTTAAATGAAGTGGTTTATATACAGCAACCACCCGGCTTTGAGAAACAGGGGGAGTGTACCAAGGTATGTTTGTTACAGAAGGCTATATATGGTTTGAAACAGAGTCTCAGAGCATGGTTTCAGAAGTTGTGTGATGTTGTGTCTAAGTTTGAGTTTCAGAGACCGCCTTTAGATCATTCATTGTTCATAAAAAGGACTTCAAGAGGTATAGTTGTTATGATGATATATGTGGATGATATTATTTTAACTGGTGACAATGAACAAGAAATACAAGACATAAAGAAGTATTTACAACAGCATTTTGTTACTAAAGATCTTGGCTCTCTACGATAATTCTTGGGGATAGAAGTGGCAAGAAGTAAAGAAGGCCTAGTCCTTTCTCAAAGAAAATATGTTCTTGATTTGCTACACGAAACAGGTATGACTTGAACTAAACCAGCATCTATTCCTATGAATTCTCGCACTCACTTATATGATCGCAAATCTGAACCTGTTGATAGCAAATCATATCGGTCTCTCATCGGAAAGCTACAATATGAAACTATTACTAGACCTAATATATCTTTTGTTATGAGAAAACTAAGCCAATTTATGGATAAGCCAAGAAAACCCATTGGGATGCAGCTATGTTATTATTGAAATTTCTAAAAGGCTCCCCTGGAAAGGGTCTATTATTTAGAAGAGGCACCTCACTTCAGATAGAAGCTTATTCTGATGCAGATTATGCAGGCTCAATTGATGACAGAAAGTCCACTACGGGATTATGTATCTTTGTTGGTGGCAACTTAGTCTCTTGGAGAAATAAAAAGCAAGTTGTTGTTGCTCGATCGAGTGCAGAGTCAGAATATCGAGTCATGGCCCAAACAGCCACTGAAATCACGTTGGTGAGAGGCATGCTAGAAGGTCTTGGAATTGAGATAGAATTGCCTATAAAAATGCAATGTGATAATAAAAGGGCTACTTATATAGCAAATAATCTAGCCTTCCACGAACTGACCAAGCATATTGAAGTTGATTGTCATTAAATTAGAGACTTGGTCCAAGCAGGGATTATTTATACTGAATATGTTGCTTCTGAAGACCAACCTGCAGATATATTTGCCAAAGCTTTTCCGATATCTAATTTCATGAAGTGTTGTAGCAAGCTGAACATGATAGACATCTATGCTCCAGCTTGAGGGGGAGTGTTGAGAAAACGTGTTGCTTTGGTATTTAGAGTTTTATGTATTTTGGAATTTAATATTAGGTAGCTTTCTGAATTTTTAAAATTTTGTTGGACTCTTTATGTAAAGAGTTAAACATAACCCTAATCCTTATTTAGTCTAATGAAAAAGGAGCAGCCGACAGATTGATGACTGCTACCTATTCTCTCCTCCTTCCTCACGTTCCTCTCTTCTCCCTCTTCTCCACCTCTCTATGCAACAACATATATCAAACTATCACATTCCAAAGACTCCCTGTTCTTGCTTTTTATTTAAAAATACTAGCCTCTTCAAACCATTTACCATTAAAGGCTGTTCAAAAATTATAAATGATCATGAAATATGTATGTATATATATAAGGGAAGCAGACAACTCCCCCCCCCCCAACCAAAACCAAAAATTCAAAAGCCTAAATATTAAAAAAAAAAAAATCCTCACATCCTCCTTAAAATTTGCAAAAAATTATGACTCTGCCCCTCCCAAAAATTTGTAAAAAGAATAAATGTGTGGCCGTCAATTTTTTTTTCTGGTTCCCCACTGAAACATACATACATGCGTAGATATATAGATCGACCAAGCCTTAGGTAGCGAGAATAGTTTGGGGAAAGGGAAAAAGAAAAAGAGAATCAGGGGGAGAGAAAAAGTAGGTAAGATAAAAAGAAAACTGGGGTAACAAACCAGTCCCTATATATATATATATATATGTGTGTGTGTGTGTGTGTGTGTGTGTGTGTGTGTGTGTGTGTGTGTGTGTGTGCGCACCAGATTTTGGTGCTTCTCCAACTCCTTAAATGCAATTATCAGCTATGAAAAGTGCAGTCAACAACTTATAAGCACATTAGACTTGACTTTAGCTGGAGCTTGGTGTTACCAAACGAGTCACAAACTCATATGATCAATTGTTTAGTGACTTTAGTGTCATAAAAATTTGTTTTTTTTGCTCTGCCACCGATCATTTCTATATTATTATATATTCAGTTATTTATTCACAAGGCTCTGTCCCCACACCACACAAGTTTTTCTGAACTGCATTTCACCTGTCTCAGCACCAACCACCCCATGTGAGATGCACAAACACTGGACATATATATACAGTAAAGAGAGAGAATGAGAAAGGGAGATCGCACTAAATTATTCTAAATTATGGGAGTTAAAACCAAGATATTACATGTCATCGAAATTGAATGTATATATCTATGTGTGTGTGTGTGTGTGTGTGTGTGTGTGTGTGTGTGTCTGTGTGTGCATTCAGGTGTCACAATCACGCTATAACACCCCACAGTCCAAACCTTTTGAACATCTAAGAGCGCAAGTGGCAAAGCAGAATTTTTAAAAAAATTTTGACCTGTGTTAAACTGTCAATATGTGGACATGCATTTGCTTGTTCATTTGGTTATGTTAGAATACCGTGTAATAGGGAACGGGGTCCCGGATATGGACCCGGTACCCATGGGCACGGAAACCAAGTATGGGCTCGGTTCCCTAGGTGGGTCTCTCTTCCTCCCTCTTTTATTCTATCACTTATTGTAATTGTTGATTAAGTGGATTAAGTTTTCTCTCTCCTAGGGTTGCGGTTTTGCCCTTAGGTTAGAGCTTCCCCGTGGTTTTTCACCTCGTTCCGAGGTTTTCCACGTAAATCCTGTGTTTGTTCTTCTTTCTCTTCTTCCGCTACGTGTTTCTACAGGTTATACCAATAAGATGATGAGTAATTGAAAGCAATGTTATCACTGTCGTATCGTATCGTGTATCGGTCGGGCCGACCTATACGCCCTATCGTAACGTATCGTAAATGTATCGTAACCTATCGTAAAATTAATTTTTTAATTTGTAAAAAATATTAAAAATTATAAAAAATAGAAAAAAAAATCAAAAAAAATCAAGAAAAATGTATTTAAAGGAACATTCATCATTCATGTATATGAAGTATGAACTATTAAGAACAACACATTCCAAAATAAGAAATCAAACATTCAAAAATCAAAATAACATACTAAGGAGCCTAAGAGTATTCAATTACATCACAATTCATAAGTTCAGAAGTCAAAACTCAAAACATATTGACATAGTTTTCAAAAACCCTCTTTGTGCAAGCTTCCCCCCGTCCTGAGACTTCCCACAACGAGAAATAAAGCTTCTTCACCGGCAAATCTTGATGCAAATGGAGAAAATCTCCCACGTCTCTTGCAATGTTTAGAAACAAGAAAAGAGAGAGAGAGGAGCATATGTTTTAAAAGAAGATGCAAAAAAGAGGCCGTCGGCCCCCGTATCGCACGTATCGTGCGATACGCACGCGTATCGCAAATTATACCTGTATCGTATAGGTCTTCTTGACCTATACGATACGTATCGTACGATACGGATAACATTGATTGAAAGCATTAACACCTATAAGCAGCAAAAGATTAGAAAATGATGCTCCCAGAAGCAGACTTAGAAAACAGAGGCACATTATCTTAATTTCTCTGTAAAGCACCTACTTAGGACATTTGGGAAACAAAAAAGCAATGGCTAGTAACCTCTGCGAAGGACATAAAGAAAGTAAAAGCTCATAAGTAATTAAAAGAACTGGCGACCATAGCACAGTATGGTCGACCGGGAAATTAAGCAGCATGGGGTGCACTTGTATCACGATACTATGACCTATGCCACACGGACTCTTCAAAAAGGATGCATTACACACGTCGTGTTGACACAGGTGCGGGTGCAGGTGCGGATGCGACACAGGTGCGGGTGCAGGTGCGGATGCGACTCAAGTGCAGGTGCGGATGCGGCACCAACTCACACCCCAACCGCACCCTATGTTATTTCCTATAAAAAAAAAAAAAACTCTTTTTTTCCTTCTCTCTTTCTCTCTCCCTTTTTTAATTTACAGTAATAAAAGTAAAAAAGGACAAATTGAGCTAAAAAAACAACCATATATTTATATATATAATATTTATATATATATACTTATATATATATATATATATACATATATACCCTTGTCGCACCCCCGCACCCAATTTTTTTGGGATGCAAACCGGTATCCACATCCGCATCCGCACCTCACATCCATGTAACATAGACTATAAGATACAACCGACGAAGAAACTGAAAATCATGTCTAGGTAATTCACAAAATTTTTTTGATATGCCCTAATATTTTGCAAAATGCACATGAAAAGTTCAGACTCAAGATACTGGAAATCAAACACACTAAGGTAAAGGAGGTGCTCAATCTGAAGAAGCTCACTAAATATATCACCATCGGCATCACTGTCACTAGCATGTTGCCATTTGGCAACTTTTCGTACTCTTCCTTTAAACGAGATACCAGATGATGCTGAGTGCCTCTTGCGCTGAACATCTCTAGCACCTTCTTCACCTGCTTTCAAATAACATATTACAAAAGTGAAGCAGCCTATGGTAAAGTAGAAAATAGGATGCCTTTTTTGTCTTACCTGGAAAAGCATTTGGTTTTTGAGGCAAAGGGTAATTTTCTTCCACCAGTTTTAGTAACAATTCACGTGGTCCAGAGACAAAATCATCCATCTCAAGCCCCTAATAAGAGACAAAGATTAACCAGCTAAACATGAGCCCCACAAACATCTAGAAGTGAAGGAGAGAAAAGTTATAATAAAAAATAAAAGATAATACATATTTTGTGACAGCTTCCTCTGTTCGAGCTTCTCCGGTGCTCTGTAGTCCAATCACAACACATTTGTCTTCCAACAATGCTTGCTTGGCCAACCGCACAGCAGCAGGCACCTTTGCAGCCATGCATAGATGCCTAAAGAAACGCTAGGGACACAAGCAGTTTCATATGATAACCAGATGAGTACCTTGTGTCTCATAGAATGAATCTGTGAGATAAGCATTAAGGATGTAAACATGTCGATACCTGATGGCTGGCCCAATAAAGCCGCCACAACAAGCTAGGATTAGGTTTTTCATCAAAAAGATAAGCATTTGCTGTCAGAAGCTCAACACGTAACTCTGCCCAAAATTCTGCAGCTTTTGTGTACATGTCCTGCGGGCCAGAGGAGAATTTTCATTGTGTGATGTGAAAAAACAAAAAACATCAAATTTTTGAACAAGCTGTAGATAACAAGAAAACAAAATCAAACCATGGCCACCAATATCATCAGTCAGCAGAACATCATATTTTGTCACCAAAGTAGTTCTCAACAATAATACTGGGAAAATATCATGCTGTTTCCTTTATCTGGGAAAAAAAACTTCCATTTTGTAGACATATGTGATACTAACAAGACTTGGATTTCAACTATATAAGCTGTTCACTGTTCAGCTGACCAAATCTAATACCAAGTCCGACACCTAATTCATCCAATTATGTGTAAATATTGGATTGTACGTCTGTTGAATCTTGGACTCTGTTTTGAAAATTCAGGTGCATGCCCAAGTTTGAATCCAAGTGAAGGATACCCAATTAGGTTAGATTTGTAAAATGGTTTATTTGAACCTGTCCATACCTCTTATATCCCTAACAACAAGTCAAGCAAAGCAAGTATTATGTTCACTGTCTATTGTTTACTACATACTACATAGGATACCGATCAAATGTGTCAAAAATCACCCCTGCATTTATGTAGAGTTTCTCTAGTTATACACTTTTGAAGACAATATCCAAAAAGCAAAAGAAGTAAGAACATATTTCCTCTCACCTTTACTTGTTTCTGAACAATATAACCTTTAGCACAAAAATAGGAAATGGGAAGTATAAAAGCAACAGAACACGTTAGAGAGACACATGATTATTTTCACTACCATGGTAGCTGTTAGTTGATACCACTTCAGCACACTGCCAAGTTTTACATTAAAGGGACTGCTGCACCCACATCAGGTGTTGGTGCAGGTGTAGGTGTGGTTTTGACTCGCCAACTTGAATCATCAACCAAGTAAAAGCAGTCAACTGCTGCCATGAACATTATACTCAATCTCTAACTCAAGTTCAGTGTCGTCAAATGAGCTGCAAACACACAGTTAGAGAGTGAGAGGAAAGAGTGGGGGTGAAGAAACCACTCGCAAAATGGGACTTGTAGAAACACGTAACAAGATAGGGAGAAAGAGAAGAAACACACGATATACGTGGAAAACCTCAAAGAGAGGTGAAAAACCACGGAGAAGCTTTAACCTAGGGGCACAACCGCAACCCTAGGAGAGAAAATATTATTCCCCTTAGTCGACAATTACACAATAAGTGGGATTATATAAGAGGGAGACCCGCCTAGGGTACCGAGCCACTCTCGGTACCCATGCCCATGGGACCGGGTCCATATCCAGACCCGGTTCCGTATACACGATATTTTAACACTCCCCCTCAAGCTTGGCATACACGTCAAACATGCCAAGCTTGCTCACATTTTTCTTGAATTGAGATGTACGTAAGGCTTTGGTTAAAACATCTACAATTTGATCTTCAGACTTCATATAAGGCAGGATCAACTTCTTTGAATCTATGTGTTCCCGTATTAAGTGGCGATCAATCTCCACATGTTTAGTTCTGTCATGCAGAACAGGATTATTCGCATGGTTAATTGCAGACTTGTTGTCACAGTACATCTTCATCTACTCTTCCGTTTCAACACCAATATCTGCTAGGAGAATCTTTAACCATAGCATTTCTGTAACTCCCATAGCAACAGCCCTGTATTCAGCCTCAGCACTGGATCTATAGCAAACTTCCTGCCTTTTACTTCTCCATACAACCAGGTTGCCCCCTAGAAAGCCCCCCAGAAAGATGCAGTACCCTGTGGTAGACCTCCTAGTATCAGTACACCTTGCCCAATTTGCGTCAGAGTATCCTTCAATATTGAGGTGGTCTTGCTGAGTATATAATAATTCTTTCCATGGGTCATTTTTTAGGTACCCCAGCACTCTTTCTGCACTCTTCCAGTGACAATCAGTAGGAGCATGCATAAACTGACTCAACACATTCACAGCAAAAGTAATATCAGGGCGAGTAAGAGTGAGATAGATGAGCTTACCAACCAGCCTCTGATACCGCCCTTTTCCTTCTTCATCCACGATGTTGCCAGTTTTGATACTTATCTTTGTACCAGACTCCATTGGAGTCAGAAAGGGCCTACATCTGAGTTTACCTGTCTCCTTTAAAAAATCCAGAGTGTATTTCCTTGGGCTCATAACCAACCCTGTCTCTGACCGAGCAATCTCTATCCCCAGAAAGTACCTTAGTTTACCCAAATCTTTAAGATCAAATTCGGCAACTAACCTCTCCTTCATCTTCCTTTTCTCTTCTTCATCGTCACCTGTGACTGTCATATCATCAACATACACAAGAAGAAGACTCATCAGGCCATCTCTCTGCTTAATGAAAAGGGTGTGATCACCATTTCCCTGTTTGTATTCATTCGTCTTCATCACTATCCTCAGTCTTTCAAACCATGCTCTAGGAGACTGCTTTAATCCATACAAGGCTTTCTTGAGATGACAACATTTTCCGCTTTGAATATATCCAGAAGGCATGCTCATGTAGACCTCTTCTTCTAGATGGTCATTCAAGAATGCATTCTTGACATCAAGCTGATCCATGCTCCACCTCTTTTGCACGGCAAGTGCTAAGATGACCCTCACAGTTTTCAGTTTGACAACAGGGGCAAAGGTTTCAAGATAATCAATACCATATTTCTGGCTGAACCCCTTTGCAACAAGGCGAGCCTTATACCTTTCCACAGTACCATCTGGTTTGTACTTCACATTGAACACCCACTTGGAACCAACTAAATGAGTCCCCTTGGGAATATCCACAACTTCCAAAGTGTCATTCTTCGCCAAGGCATCCATCTCCTCTGTCATGGCCTGTAGCCATTTAGGATCCTCTCTAGCATCTTCCACACATCTGGGAATTACAGACTTAGACAAGGATGTAATAAAGCATTTGTAATTCTTACTCAGTTTCGCATAAGAGACAAATCTCTGAATAGGATGAGAAGTACAAGACCAGGTGCCCTTGCGCAGGGCTATAGGAAGCTCTTCATTGATTAGACTTGGGTCATCCGGAGAACTCACAGGATTGGGATTGGTTACATCAACATTTCCAACCACATCTGTCTTCTTTCTTTTGTACACCTGGCCAAACAAGTGATCATGGGTTGTAGGCTGATTATCAACAAGGCCCTCGTCCATGTGACAGTCTCTATTCTCTGACTGTGTATGTCACACTGTGACTAGCCTTGTAATCCAAGAAATCCATAAACTGAATCAACTGATTTGAGGAATACTCTTCACTATTGTTCCCTAGACACTCCCCCTGAAGAGGATTCACATGAAAGTATGTCTCATGTTCATGAAAAGTAACATCCCGGGAAACATAGACTTTAGAAGTGATAGGATCAACACATTTGTATCCCTTCTGAGTGGAGGAATACCCCCAGGAAGACAGCCTTAATAGACCGAGGGTCAAGTTTCTTGAGGGGTGAGACTATGGTCATGAACAAAACAGACACACCCGAACACCCGAGGAGTAAGAGGCCAGGGATTCTGAGTTGGCCAAAGCATAGAGGATTCACATGAAAGTATGTCTCATGTTCATGAAAAGTAACATCCTGGGAAACATAGACTTTAGAAGTGGTAGGATCAACACATTTGTATCCCTTCTGAGTGGAGGAATACCCCAGAAAGACAGCCTTAATAGACCGAGGGTCAAGTTTCTTGAGGGGTGAGACTATGGTCATGAACAAAACAGACACACCCGAACACCCGAGGAGTAAGAGGCCAGGGATTCTGAGTTGGCCAAAGCATAGAGTACGGGGAATGACCCTACAACCTATGTAACATGGGTACGCCCTTTGGGGGCGTACCCTTCCGGTACCGGTACGACACCGGTACCGGTACGCGCCTGGGTACGGCAGAAAGGTGCGTTGACCGTACCGGGTACGGTCAACGCACCGATGGTCATTTTTGACCTTTTTTGGGTACGGTCAAAGTCCAATTTTGTCCAGTTTTGTCCTTTTTAAAAAAAAAAAAAAGCATGCCCCATCTAAGTCCTCCAAACAACGCCACCAAACCGCCCTTGCTCAAGCTCCCACCATGGAGCTTGATGAATGAAGTAACCATCTATCAAGCTTTAAAGTGATAAAAGTCTTCTTCAACTTTTGATACATGACTAAATATGTAGTAGTTTGGAATCTTTGGATTCGGGCATACTTGCCAACTCGCTTCATTTCTCCTGATCAAATTCATGGTAATAAAAAATATTAAAAAATTATAAAAAATCTAAAAAAATCCGAAAAAACTAGTAAAAATCAGAAAAATTCAAGAAAAATGTATTTAAAGGAACACCCATGGTAATAAAAAATATTAAAAAATAAAAAAAATAAAAAAAATCAGAAAAAATCTAAAAAATGCGAAAAAACTAGTAAAAATCAGAAAAATTCAAGAAAAATGTATTTAAAGGAACACCCTTAGCATTTTGTTATTGTTTGAAATTTTTTGATATATATATATATATATACATATATATATATATATATATATATATATATATATATATATATATATATATATATATATGTCTGTGTGTGTACGGTTGTACCCCCGTACCCACGTTTTTTGAAAATGGTTCGTACTCGCACCCGTACCTATGTGACATAGCCTGCAACACACGGGTAGGCATACGGTTGATAAGGTGGGCACTAGTGAGAAGTGCATCACCCCAGTAGCGCTTAGGAACCTGCCGATGGAACATAATAGCCCGCGTAACATCTAGTAAATGGCGATTCTTCCGTTCAGCCATGCCGTTTTGGGGAGGTGTGTAACTACAGGACGTTTCATGAACAATACCCTTGCTCTTCAAGAAATCATCTAGAGATTGAGAGACATACTCTCTAGCATTATCGGTGCGAAAAGCTTGGACAGAAGTCTGAAACTGAGTGTCAACAAAAGCCACAAAGTTTTTGACAATAACGGGAACTTCACTATGTTCTTTCAACATGTACACGAACGTACAACGGAAGTAATCATCAATAAGGGTCATAGAGTAATGAAAACCACGACAAGTGGGTACTCCCGAAGGACCCCAAAGGCCCAAACATCAGAGTGAACCAAAGCAAATGGACGAGTGGTTTTATTGAAAGAAATAGGGTACGAGGCCCTAACATGTTTAGCCAACTGACACACTTCACAGGTGAAGGAGTCCATGAAAACATAATGAAAAAAACTAGGAAACAACTTCTTAATCAACGAAAACAGAAGATGACCAAGCCGCTCGTGCATAGCATAATAGTAGATTTGTCTTCCATGCCTGACAACTGTCCACTAGTGGCTGAAATAAGAGCAAACGCAACCTGCACAAGCAATCTGTAGCCGAACCAATCCCAATCTTCTGCCCAGTCACCAAGTCCTGCAGAAAACACCGATCAGCAGAAAAGATCAGATTACAGTTGAGTTCTTTGGTAATACTGCTGACAGATAACAAATTCACAGGAATATTGGGAACATGAAGTGCATTATGAAGAGATAGAAGAACCATCAGCCATAGACACACGTTGTTGCCCAGAAGACAATTTGTATTCTTGGAACATCTTAGGGTCCCCTATCATATGATGCGTAGCGCCACTGTCAACAATCCAATCACCATGTGAGGAATTACCTTGATCACTTGTGGCAACAAGAGCTTGGGCTAACTTAGCCCCCTCAGACGTGGAAGCATCCTCCTGAGTAGTAGACAGCCGGCTGATATACGCTTGCAGTTCTTTGAGTTGATCGGAGGAAAGCTTTGATTTGGCAACATTTGAAAGGCTACTCTGACTAGGCTCAGGCGCAGAAGGACTCCGCCGACTAGAAGGAGGACGACCCCGGACAAGTTGCTTCTCAGGATGAAGATCCCAACAAAAGTCAACAGAATGTCCCAATTTGTTGCAATGGCTACACCGTCGAGCAGGACGTTGTCCAGTCCCTGAAGCACGACTAACAAAGGCTGATGGAGAACTCCCCTGACTGGAGTCAATATGCATCACCTGGCGTCGTTGTTCCTCAGATTCCACACGAGCATACACCTCTTCAACCCCGGGGATCTCGTCACAATTGAGAATTTGGCTCCTAATGGATTCAAATTTATCGCGTAAGCCTCCAAGGAAAATAAAAGTCCGGTCCATCCATTCTTTGTCCCAGTACGAGGCATGATCAGAACCACAGTGCCAGTCATCATTTACATGGTAGTCTAGTTCCTCCCATTTAGTCTTCAGGGCTGCAAAGAAAGAAGCTACAGACAAGTCACCCTGTTTAAGAGAGTAGATGCTACGTTTGATTTGGTACGTACGCAATACTCTCTTCTTACGGCCATACATTTGTGTCGCCCATCGCGGATCGGTTTTAGAAGGTGCAGGCTTCTCCCCAGTAATATAGGACAGGCGACCACGACTGGTTATCCCGATTTCTAGGGCAACGGTCCAAGAGAGATAGTTGTCCTTGTTCAACTGGATGGAGGTGACTTGAACAGGCAAGTTCTCACTCTTGGTATTGTTGCCCGTGTCTAGGGCATCATCGATCTTGGGAGTCATCTCTTCGGCCATCACAATCACCAAAGAGAAGCAATACCCAGCACCAGAGACGACAGACAATAGGCAGCGGAGGCCAAAGAATAACTGGCGGCGACGGCGACGATGACGCCGGCGACGCTGGAATAGGCAGCGGAGCTGGAACAGGCGGCGGCACTGGAACTGACACCTGCGACGGCGCTGGAACAGGTGGCAGCAACGGGAGACGAGCAGCGGCGGAAACGATGGAAACGCACGATCACTGTTAAGATAGGGTTATATTCAGCTTTAAGCTAGAGAGGGTACTTCTGTAATATTTTTATTCTTTTATAGTTCTCTTGTACTTTCACCCTCTCCTCTAGTCTATATAAAGAGGAGTTAGGGCAGATTTCAAGTTAATCAAGTTCTTTTCTTCTAAACTTCATCATGGTATCAGAGCCATCGACTCCTTGCCGCCGCCGC
>JAANDH010002003.1:21950-41185 GCA_011799765.1 Nymphaea thermarum | reverse complement strand
AGAGAGAGAGGGAGAGAGAGAGAGAGAGAAAGAACTTCTTTCATATCGTCCCCTAATCTCTATTTAAAGAGAGATTAGGGCACGGCTGTGGCTGTTACATAATTAAGACATAAAAAGTTATAAAAAGACAAAAGGGAACTCTAACTTTTAAATAATCAAATAACTACCACACTTAAAAATAAACTTTGTTATTTCAACAGTATTCACAGAAACATTTTGCATCAATTCTTATCCTTTATGTCAACTGGTCCTTTTTCTCCATAAATGAATCTTTTCTTTCCCTAGTTTTGCATAAGCATCGTATTGGTTTTAATAGACCTCTCTTCTTCCACCCTTCCCCGGCACACCCTGATTCATGCACCTAAACAAATGGAGTTGACTCAAACTTGCAAAGCGAAGCAACGTCATGTCATGTCACGAGCAAAGTTCCCAGCTTGACGAGCAAAGCCCACAAAGCACTTGCAAAGCGTAGGGCTTTGCTCGTGACGTGACTTTGCGAGTGCTTTGTGGGCTTTGCTCATCAATTGACGTTGGGTGAAGGACTGGCTGAATTACATTCACTGGTACTGGCAAACTGCGAACAGATGTACATCTTTGAGACTTCTTTGATGCTCCATGTTTTTTATGAGCTTTCATGGAAGGTCAGATCTACGAAAGTTGGTGTGGTCTTCTGTGGAAGTTTGATGACATTGTGGCAGAAAGGGGGGCTCAACCCTCCGTGCTTACAAGATCAAGTCCCAGGGTATCTGGGGAAGGTGGAACTTCCGGACTGGTTGAGCCCGATTCACCCGGCTTGGAAAGGAACCATCGAAGATCTGACTTTAAGCGCACCTGAGCGCACAGCCTGTCCAGATGTTGTTCGAGTAGTATGCTTTTGTACTTCTTTATCTTCATTCTTCAAGTAAAATGTGGAAGAGAGTGTGAGTGCAGTACTTTACTCTAAGTGGCTGCATTGGAAGACGTTGGTTGTCATTTCACAGTATAGTGAACGTTGTGCCAAGAGCCTTCAAGTTGGAGAGTGGGTTCATTAGAAGATATTGATGTCATTTCGTAGGTGCTCAGCAGTTAATAATGTGCCAAAGACCTTGAAGTTTGAATTTAGACCCCTTAATCATTAGGTGCATGAACGTCATTCTAAACCTTTTTGTTTGAGAACTGCATTTAACTTTCTCACTCATATTCCTTTTTGCTGTCTCCATTTTGATTTGTTTATTTTATGGCTGCCATTTTCTTCTAACACCAGTTTCTTTCGTTAAGAGCCAGTTTAAGTTATGAACTGTTATCAATGTCGTTGCAAGCTCTCATATCATGGCATATGAAATGGTGTTGACAGATGTTGGCATGTCAAAGTCCAAAAACTTAAGTTTCTTATCAGTTTCTAGTGATTGATAGTCTTCTGTTGCACCTTTTGGCAGGTTCGTGTATCTGCAAAGCCCGATGTACAGGGTAACAGAGGTGTTTCTTGGTACCATGCTAACTGTTATGTGGATATTCATCCATCTATCAGAGTGGAGGAGCTAAGGGGCTGGGTTGACCTACCAAATGAGGAAAAAGTTTGCCTCACCAGAGTCTCTAAGAAAGGTGCATCCATTTTTCAGAGATGGCCTTCAACTTTGCTATTTCAAAGGAAATTGCTGTTGGTCTTAGAGCTCTATCCTATACTGAGTTTTTTTTTTTCTCCCATTTTATCTTTTCTGATCCATTGTAGAAGCACTAGATAATGAGGTCTCACAACAGTCCAGGGGAACAAAACGCAAAAAAGCTGTTACTACAGAGAATCAGAAAAAAGTTCCAAAAGCAGAAGAAAATGCCTCAGCAAGAAGCACTTCTACTAAAAACAAAGCCACTGAATTAGGAAAGGTTGGGTCCGATGCAGCAATTTTGGAAAGAAAGCTTGAAGAGCAGACAAAGGCATTGTGGGCTGTAAAGGATGATCTCCGTAAACATGTTAAAACAGTGGAACTGCGAGAAATGCTTGAGGCTAATAATCAAGACTCAGCAGGATCAGAATATGATTTGCGGGAGCGATGGTAATGGTGCTTTCCTACATAGTTGTTCTATGTTATCAAATACTAAATCATGAATTCATACTTTGGTTACTCTAAACTTTCATACTATAACAGAATCAAAATTTTCTATTCCTCTTCCCTAGCCTTCTTTTATTTTCCTTCCTCCTAAAATTCAATGAGCTTCTGATAGTCATACACAACAATAAGCAGACTATGTACTTATTTAACAAATTTAATTCTCAAATTACAAGTCCTCATGTAGTTTAGAATCTTCGGATAAATGATGCTTAAGTTTTTAAATTTCACTAGTGATTTGTACTGTTTCATGATATTTTGGCTACAACAATTGCTGAGAAGAGTATCAGCTTCAAGAGACTGTAAAAGTTCAAATAATTGCATCCTTTCAATAATTGCTCTACATGGGTACACATAGGTCTATCTGAGCCCAAGCATTCTCTACATATAGAAATTATACAAAGCTTCAAATAGTTGGGTGCTAAGTCAAGATGAAACCTAACTATGCGTCCTGAATCTAAGAGAAGGTCTGCCATTCCATGTGCTCCCAGTCTGGTCGAATTTGAAACTTATAGATGTATGCATCTTTTTATCTAGCTTAAGATAATTCTTCACTCTGTGCTTAAAGATTTCATTTTTATGCTGGTGCCTAAATTTCCCTTGGCCACTTGTTTTTAGTTCCTGAAGTTTGTGATGTTGAATACTTGAATCTAACTTTATAGCCTCCTACTATGCAATCCTTTCTTATTTTGAATTTGGAAAGTAATGAATATATTTATCACATTTTTTGTTTTGTGATAAAAATGTACCATTTAGAAGTCTGAGGATTGTTGTATTGAAATATATTTATCAGGTTTTTTGTGAAAGAATGTTCCATTTGGGTTGGATATCATTGCTGAAACCAAAGTGTAAATTTGCATAAACTGGTTGATAATTTTCTTAGCTGGATCTCTTCTTGCAGTGCTGATGGGATGCTGTTTGGTGCACTAAGCAGCTGTCCCCTCTGTTCAGGTTCACTTCATTATTCTGGAGGAAACTATAGATGCCATGGGTATGTCTCTGCTTGGAGTAAGTGTTCTTATTCATGCAATACACCTGAGCGCATACAAGGAAAGTGGAAAATTCCAGAAGGGACAACTAATGATTACCTTTGTAAGGTATTAGATATGTCATGCTAGTATATATAATTCCCAGTTATCCAAAGAGAGATGGTTCCATCTTGAAAACTGTTTGAATGCAGTGGTTCAAATCCCAAAAAGTTAAAAAGCCTGCCCGAGTTCTTCCTCCAGAATCTTTGAACCAACCAAGTGCAAGTGTGGGTGCCAGATCGTCTGCTTTGACTAACAGTGGAAGATTGGCGGCTTTAAAGGTCGCTATTGTTGGTGAATTGGGGGAACCACTGGTGCGTCAGACTGGTGTCGATTGAGAAAGAAATTTATGTGGAATTTTTATATCACCTTTTAGAAATACGTAGTACTAACTTTCTTATGTTGAGCTGCACATGACAGGAAAAGTGGAAAAAAATGATCAAAGATGCTGGCGGAGTATTTCATGCAAAGACAAAAAAAGGTTTGACTACATAGGCTTAAAACCTCACACTCTTGGACCTTTTTGTTTCTTTTGTAGAATGTTGATGTACAAATATGAATTTATCTATTCTGTGAAAGAAAATAAGCCACCTGATTTTGTCATTCTTTTCCTTGCTGTTTCCCAGAAACAAGTTGTTTGGTTGTCATGGGTGAAATCGATGAACTTGATCTGGAGGTTAGAAAAGCTAGGTGAGAATTACAATGAATATGATTTTCCTAGCATGCAATGCAATTGGTATTTTAAATTCACACATCTATATGAGCCTGTGAGTCATGCTTTCCATGTTGCAGAAGGATGAAGGTGCCCATTGTAAGAGAAAATTATCTGGTTGATTGTATTGAGAAGCACAGGCGACTTTCAGTGGCACAATATGTGGTTGATTCTGTTGTTGAGGTTTCAAAAAATGAGGTAATGACTGTGAAAGTTAAAGGACGAAGTGCTGTGCATGAATCTTCTGGTCTGCAGGATTCTGGTCACATATTGGAGGATGGAAACAGCATATACAATACGACTTTGAATATGTCTGATTTATCAACTGGGATCAATAGGTTATTTCTCGCCCTACTCTGTTTAATCTTTTCTGTTTTTCTCACAACCTGGCTACCTCATGGTCTGTTTGTTTCTGCAAGTTCATACTGGAGATTAACTTACCTTGTTAAACTGAATAATTTAGGTGGTTGCATAATAGCTTACCTCACCTTATTGCACTGAATAATTGTGTAGCACTTTTTGTACATGCATGCTTCAAGATTTTCCTTTTAAAAGGCTACTTTATTGTTTGAGTGATCTTCATGTATGATGTATCTATGTGTGTAACGAAGGGGAGGATCAAGGCTAAGATCTTGCCTTTCATGTTATTGCAATTTCTCCATTTTCTCACATAATATCTCCATGCAACTTAATTTCAAGGCAATTACATCATCAAATATTGTGCTTTCCTTTTTCATTAACATGATGAGGTGCTTCTTTTCTCTTTAAGTTGTAAAAGATGCGTTCACAACCAATATTAGTTAACCAATAGATACACTGTAATGGTGTAATGTACTGTAAATGTAATTGTAATTTATTTTTTCATTATGAAGTATCTCCTTTATAAAAAAATATGTAATGCATAAATATAGCCTCATAGCCATGAACATTAATCTATTTAATATAACATAATCTTAATGTTAAACTCATAGTCACAAAAAAATGTGTTTTTTTAAAAGAAATAAATAAAATAACTGTTTAAAACTTAAAAAAATAACTTTTTTTAAAAAAAATGTAAATGAAAAACACAAAAAAGGTGGAAAACCACAATTTTTTGCGTTTTTATTGTTTTTTCTTTTATTCATTTTTTCACCTTTTTTAATGCCAAACTGTTTTTTGTTTTTCTAATTATTATTTGTTGCAGATCTACTTATTTTTTGATGTTTGTATCATTAGTTTCTCCCCTTATTTTATTTTCCCCTCATTTTTAGTTTTTTGTAATTTTTAAAATTATATTGTATTTTTCCTTTTTTTTCTAGCCCACCGTATTATACTCAAGAAAAACCTCACCATTGAAATGCGAGAAAGTTTTTTGTTACTATGGTCAAACTTTAGCACATTATTAAATACATTTAGTGTTATACATCGCAAAATGAAATTTGTTCAATGCAAATAATAAATGAAAAGATCATCATTCATCATCTTCGTCTTGATTTTCGTTTGCATTCTCATTTTTGTCTTTACTCCCATCATCATTTGCATCATCTTATTCAAATTCAATATCCTCACCAACATATACAGACTCTCCACCAAGGTCCTTTGCTCCTTCATTATCAACCACTCAAGATCATCCTTTTAAAAAACAGTGGATGGTTATTCCTTAACCATGAATCCAACACAATGGAGTTTGATAGGATCAAATTGAAATCTCTGGTTTCTTATGTTTTTTCTAATTGTAAAATAAATAAGAGAAAATTTGTCAATATATATTATAAAGCAAGAATATGTAACTTATGGCACAACTGTATATTAGCTTATTACTGACATAGTGGGGAAGACGACTGCTCCTCTAACCCACAATCAACGTCTAAATCGAACTAGGGAAATCAAAGGGAATGCAAAACTGAACGGAAATAATTGCAGGATAGGAAAACTCAAAGAGATTAGGGTTTCATTAAACTCCAAAACTAATTACAAATGAGACTCTACACATCTTTATAATTTATATAGCCTAAAATGGACCCCTGAATTCGGATCCAAACAAAGTAATAATAAATCAAAGCCTAAAATACTAGAACGAGATCCAAATAAAATAAAAAAATAAATAAAAACCAAATTGAAACTAAATCTATTTTTTTTCATGCTTTGCTCCTGCATCATTCTCCCAGGGTTGAAAAAGTTATCCTCGACGATGTAGATCTTGTAGGTAGGTGGTTGATATTCCCCCTAGTCCACTCAGTGATGGAGGAACTAGACATTAAGTGGTGAAAGAAGGCTCAAATGGGCTGTTTAAACGTTTCTTGGATCCCGAATGACCCGTATAAGATCTTGGGTTTCCTCACATGAACCTGGACCCTACTTCAGAATTGCAAGAACCAGTTTCTAGAGACCCATATTGGTCTGTTTGATGCATTAAAACCGGCCCAACTCGGTTTTCATATTCTATTGGGTCTCAAAGATCGAGTTCTGTGCACCACGCTAAGAGCTTGGGCAGCCAACCACCGTTGACAACTGGTCAGGCAGCGTTGTGCGTCTCGCTAGCGGCCTGCAGGTTTGCAGCCTCCTTGTGTGTCACACCCCGACCTTTTAACACTCAAACATTTTTTTTTCTTTTTTTTAAACATCAAACATCGACGCATGACTACACAACAATTCCAAAAACACAATGAGTCAAGCAATTCAAAACAATGAGGCAGACTTTCATTTATATAAGAATTTCAATTCATACACAATCACATCTACGTGTATGACAAAAATGCCCCAAACCATACAATTTTGATGCCTAACAAAAATAAGACATCAAAGACCAAACCCTGACGCGCCGGCACTATCAAAGACCCAAAACCTTCCCAGTAGGACGTGAGTGAAGCCATCTGATCAACCTGATGCCTCGGGTCCGCCAAAACCTGAAAAGAAAGACAACTGAAGGCTTAGCCTTCGCAGTATGGCAACAAGCCAGCAAATCCCCAAACCCTTTAGGTATGGGCTCAACTATGAGATAAAACACAATTATAAGAGTAAATCATCATGTCGTCACAGGACATAGTCAAATCATTGACAAGAAGGCCCCTAACATAGCCCACGATATGTAAAGGCCCCTCAATGGCCACAATAATACAATTTCAAATCACACGCAAAACATGGTTAAACACATAAGTCTCATTCATTTCATTCACATTCACAATCACATTCTCCTCATTTACTTTAACTACAAAACAATTTACTATCATGTTGTGGTAGGGCACACAGTCATATAACTTATCAAGAAACCCTCATATATACCACAGCCTAAGTAACATAGGTACGGCTAGGAGGGCCCCGTACCCTACCGGTACGGGTACGGGGTTGGGTACGGCGGGAAATTATAAAAAATATAAAAAAAAATCAGAAAAAATCTAAAAAAAATCCAAAAAATCAGAAAAAACTAGTAAAAATCAGAAAAATTCAAGAAAAATGTATTTAAAGGAACACCCTTAGCATTTTGTTATTGTTTAAAATTTTTTGATATATATATATATATATATATATATATATATATATATATATATATATATATGTCCGTGTATACGGCCATACCCCCGTACCCACTTTTTTTGAAAATGGTTCGTACCCGTACCAGTACCTGTACCCGCACCCGTACTCGTACCTATGTGACATAGACCACAACGTACAAAGGCCACACAAAGGCCACAATATCACCTTCAATAGCAAGGTGCAATTCAGAAATAACGCATCATTCTCATTCACACTTCATTCACATACATTTCATTCAAATACTTTACATTTCATTAACTTTAGTGAATTAACAGTTCCTGTGGGTGCGACACAGGCACGTGCACACCATGGGCGGCCTACAGCCGAGAGACAACCCCCGTGGTGGCCCATAACAGTATGGATCCATTTCATCCGCTGCAGTGGTAGAACACTCATCCTTGGCTGTATGAAGTCCAAGGTGACACACTCAGCCTTCCCTAGGACACCCAGGTTGGGAAGGCGGGAGCCCACGCTCCAAGCACAACACACACCAGTACCCTGGGGCCTTGCACCGCTTGCGCTCCGACAGGCGAGACCAGTGGCAAAACAAAGAGGGGACGTCTCCCAATCACATAGCCACATCCCACTGGCCTCTCATCTTTTAATCATTCTTTATTAACATTAGATTAACACATTCACAATTGACTGGCTAGCTCATGAGGTTGGTACACTTCTCGAGTGCACCCACACCTCCAATTGCCTCCACACGAGGTCTATACATACAGTAACAGTCATTGCTAGCCGTCATACAATCCGGGTACAACTACCCTATATTTCATTCATTTGCATCGTTGCCCATGGCAATGCACATGCAACAACATACACATTCATATCAATCATAACATCAATCCTCACATCAATCACATCTTTGAAAAACTTAGCCAATCCACAGCGAGTAGTCTCGATCTGCGGTTGGCTCGTAGCTGTCCTATGCAGTTATCATTCTATGATGCTTTCTAATGCATAATTGGGGTCGAGGAGACTCGACTCGATACCCCGCCTCATCTGTCCTAAACAGATATCCATTCTAGCATGCACATGCAAATGCGTAACATTTTCAAAACAAATGACTAACAGTCTTTCTAAACCATTCATATCATATAAGTAACATTCATACACTCATTCACAAAATAGTCAATCATTCAACATCACAATCCTAGGATTTCCCTGATCCTAGGAGTACACAATCACCCACATCAGTCACATCTTTCAAAACTTAGCGCAACCACGGAGAGTAATCTCGATCCATGATTGGCTCGTAGCTGTCCTAAGCAATTGTCATTCTATGATGCTCTCTAATGCACAATCGGGGTCGAGGAGACACTCGACTCGATACCCCATCTCATCTGTTCTAAGCAGTTATTAATTCTAGCATGCACATGCATTTGCGTAGTCATTTAACAAAAACAAAACTAATCACATACCTTCAATCCTATGCATACATTCATTCAATCACATTACAATCATTTAATCACTGTATACATTCATACAATCACACTACAATCATTCAATCACTGCATACATTCATTCAGTCACATTCCAATTCGAGGATCCAATGGTCCTGGAACACACATTCAGAAATTGGCCTCAGGCAGGGATTTGCCTAGAATGCCGCCATACCTGTCGCGCGTCCACAAAGCATTTCAAACTACAACCTGCGTTGTTCAGGGTCTACTTGATGTGCCCGGTGTACCTCCAACCACAGTCAGACGATAAGTTCTTCATTCGCATCGCTATACAACAGATACAAATCTGAAAATGCCATTGTCGAGGCTTGTCTTCGCCTCAACTGGGTGTCGACCCCCGAAGTCCTCCAAAAGGGGTCTCTTCCCAACCCTCGAGGTTGCCACCAACGATTAGAACTCAAAAGTGTATTCGACTTATCACATGTATGATTCTCACTTGTTTTCCTTAGTTGAGGAGTCTTCCCAGCATGCACGCCCTCTTCCCACTACACATTCCACCCACGACATCAAGGGTGCTTCAAGCATTCCCCAAAGGCAGTCCTATGCTTCCCACAACATCTCTAACTCTACCATGCTTCCCTATTGCATCTAAAATCAACTCATCATGCTTAAAAGATTGAATCATCATTTCTGCAACCTAACCCTACACTTACCCCAAAAAGCAAAATCGCTAACATGCGTCCACATCAATTCAACTTTTAACATGCTTAAACAATAGTTATACATGCTCCAAAGGAAGATATACAATAGAATGGGTTCAATTTCGCCTTGCTCACCCCAAATCAAGAGTCCAGGCTGCTGCAATCAGTGTTGTACGTATCGTACGATACGGGCCCGTATCGTACGATACGTATCGTAACTTTTTCAATTTACGATACGATACACCCCCCGTATCGTAAAAGGGGGGTGTATCGTCCCTGTATCGCACGTATCGTGCGATACAGGGCCCGTATCGTACGATATGGGGCGATACACCCCGTATCGTACGATACGGGGTCAAACCATGTCAAGGTCGTTTTTTTGTCTTCTTTTTGAATTTTTTTTTTAGAAATGATGCTTCTATTTTCAGTTTTTTCTGTTTTGCTGCATCTGTTTCACTGTTTTGGTATTACACATACTTTTGTGGTTTAATAATTAATACTAGATATTATATGTTGCTCATNAGTGTTCAACACTTGATTGAATGTTTATCATTTTATGGCTTAAGCCTTATGCTTTGTTGAATGATATTGTTATGAATGTTTTCTATGAAGAATTTATTATTTTTAATTTTTTCTGATTTTTTTTTTATAAATTTTTCGATTTTTTTAATTTTTTTCTGATTTATCAATAATTTTTTTTAAAAATTTACGATACGGTTACGATACGTTACGATACGTTACGATACGGCGTATCTTAAAGCCCGAACGATACGCCTTACGATACACTTTTTACAACATTGGCTGCAATCCTTCCGGCAGCCACCTCACGAGTCCAAACGGCCCCCAAACGGCTAGAATCCCTCAATGCCGTCACCACCCACGTCTTCACTCCACTGCGATGTGTGGGAACAACTGCGTCCCCAAGCTGCACATAGACCAAAATCCCTAAACAAGTCAAGAAAAATCGACCAACAAGGGGTCTGCCTTAAGAAGAAGACAGTCGGTTGTGAGGGAAAACCGGCGGACAAATGAGAAAATGTGAGAAAGGGAAAATGCCCGACTAAAGGGCTGCCGATAGTGGGGAGAAAGGGTTCGGTCAAAAGGGGCAAGGAGGCAGTGAGGGTGAGGGAGCGTGGAGAAGAAAGGGGAAACGAGAGAGAGCGTGAGCGTGGGAAGAGAGAGTAGGGCAGACCGAGAGGGGAGAGACGGTCGGAGGGAGAGGGTTCAGACGATGGAGGAGGAAAAAGGCAAGGGAGAAGGGAGAGTGTTTACCCAAGCGCCGCCACCTCAGCCGCCGTCGCCGCCGCTCGCTGTCGGCACCACCTCCGTCGCCGTCGTCGCTGCCTGCACCACCTCCGTCTGCTTCTTCTTCGCGTGGGGCACCCTAACACCGAAAGAGGCAACAAAGGGGGAGAGCGAGAGGAGAACGAGGGCGATTAGCCCTCGTCGGGCACTCACGCGGTAAGACCCAGGTCCGGGTCTGGGTCTCGATCTGACCCGACCTGAAAAATAAGCGAGCGTTACATTGTGCGCCTGGAAGAAAAAGAGGAGAGGGCAGGGTCACAAGAGACACCCGAACCTCGAGCCCTAGTTTGATGGTGCCCTGGGGTCTAGACCGGTTTCATGCATGAAACAAACCAATACGGGGTCTCTAGAAACCTGTTCTTACAATTCTGAAGCTCGGTCCGGGTTGATTTGAGCAAACCCAATATCTGATCCGGGTCATTTGGGATCTAGGTGGTTTGAAACGTTTAAACAACCCATTTGAGCCGAGATCGAGTTTTGTGCACCACCTCCGTGTACGCAACAAGTGTACGTCGAGGTGGACCCTACTACGAATATGTAAAGTTCTAGTATTGACCTTGGTGACAAAAAATGTATATATGCATATTAAAATGAATGTCCTTGAAGGGGAGAGAGGACGCGAGAGCTGAGAGCTTGTGAGAGAGATAGAGATTGAGCGGAGAGAGCTCAGAACAAAGAGGAAAGCAACAGAAAATGGCGAGACTGAGAGGAAAAAACAATAGGAAAAATTGGGATAGAGGGGGAGACTGATAGAGAACTGCGAGGGGTGGAAGAGAATACAAAAGAGATAGCGAGAGAATGTGAGCAGAGAGACGAGAGAGTAGCGGAGGGAGACAACAGGAGAGAGGGCATGAGAGCTCGCGAGAGTGAGAGAGGGATTCAATGGAGAGGACTCGGGAGAGGGGGTGATTGACAGAAAATGGCGAGGGTGAGAACAACGAGAGGGGGAAGAAGAAGAAAGAAGAGGCAGAGAGAGACCGACAGACTCACTTGTGCACCGCCACTGCTGCCGCCGCCCTTCACCCCAGCCGTCACTGTACCTCCTTATGTCTCTTTCTTCTCTGCGGTTTGCGCAACCCACTGAGAGAACAAAGGGGGAGAGAGCCACCGACCAGCAAAGATGGAGAGAGAGCCGGCGCTAGGCAATTCACGCGTTGGGTTCAGGCCTGGGTCTAGACCCCGATCCAACCCGACCTTCCCAGAATAAAAAACGTTACATTACCTATTTCGATGTCGTAGATCACGAACACATCATTGATCCTAGTCGAATCTCTCCCCCTTTGATCACAAGATATACTTTGCAACCTGATATTTATGCATGTAATTCCCATAGTTAGTCGCTTGAATAGCTTCTTCCTTAAACCCAAACTTTAAGGCCGACATACAAATGCTTTCACATCTTCTTCAAATTCACAGTCCCCCCTAAGACCATCCAAAAATCTGTCGTAGTGGTCCATGAATCGAGATATTTGTAAGCAAGAGTCACTATCCTTTTCAGTGCATCGTGCATGCTCTCTACTTTTTATGTGCTTATCATGCCTGCAAAGAAGTATTGTTTTCCATATGCCAACGCCTACTTCTTTTGTTCATATACAATTTTCAAAGCAATGTATTTTCTTGTAGGTTATATTCTTCAATGATTTGTGTCCACATACATTCGAACGTCTTACCATTTTCGTACTTAAGGAAGTCTGAATCAACCCATCTCCGAAGCTGTTCTGCTAAGAAAGTTTGAAGGCTACTAAGTTGAGAAAACTAGGCCACACCCTGCTCTCCAAAAGAAAAAAAGTAGTCGTGTGACCGCTGCCATTCCCACACTTATTTCACCACAAATACAAACATAAGTGAAAGACTATGAGAAACAACAAATAAATGACTAAACTGCAATTATGAAAAGTAAATTGAAATTTACTCTAATACTTGGACACATGGTGTTTCAAATGTCTGTATTTCCTTCCATATCACCTAGTCAATTTTCATATATTTCCATCTCGTGACGACATTTTGATTTTTAGGCTCACAATTTCTGATCACCTTGGTCATCTGCGCCAAGTCCCTCTACCTTGCGCAAGAAAAAGTTGTTTGTCAATGCTAAGAAATGTAGTTTCCTCACTTTGAACCTTGTCTTCTTCGGGTTCATTGTTTCGTCCGAAGGAGTGCAGGCTGATCCCTCTAAGGTGCTTGCTATCATAGATTGGCTAACGAACAGTAGGCGATGTCAGGAGCTTTCATGGTCTAGCCACTTTCTATCGCAGATTCATCAGAAACTTCAACACCATTATGGTTCCTATCACAGAGTGTCTCATGGGTGAGACTTTTAAGTGGACCCAAGCGGCTGTGGATGCCTTTTGCAATATCAAGGATCGTATGACTCATGCCCCCATATTGGCTTTACCAGACTTCACTAAGGTATTTGAGGTTCAATGTGATGCCTCCAAGGTTGGAATTGGAGTATGTTTAGTCAGAACAAGAGGCCAGTCGCTTCCTACAACGAGAAGCTAAGCAGAGGAAACCTATGACTTGGAGTTCTACGCTGTTGTGCTGGCCCTTCGATATTGGAGACACTATTTAATCTACAAAGAATTTGTTTTGTATACAAATCATAAGGCACTTAAGTATCTCCATAGTCAAAAGAAGATGAGTGCTCGCCATGTCAAGTGGGTTAATTTCATGCAAGAGTATACCTTCTCCATTCGCCACCAATCAGGGAAGCTCAATAGGATTGTAGACGCCCTCAGTAGAAAGAACAACCTATTGATGTCCATGTTTGTGGAGGTAGTCGGATTTGAAGGTTGCAAGGACATGTATCATGCTGACCCGGACTTCAGCCACATTTGGTCTGAGTGCTCTAGTGCATCTCAACCCCTGGACTCTAAATTTTCCATTCACAATGGCTACCTTTTCCGTGGGAATAAGTTGTGTATCCCTCAGGACTCATTACGATTACAACTTATTGTAGAACAACAAGGTAATGGAATGTCGGGGCATTTTGGGCAGGACAAAACATATTCTTTGATGGATGAACGCTACTATTGGCCCAAGATGAGGAAGGATGTCATCAAGTTTGTTCAATGTTGTTGTACTTGCCAAATTGCAAAGAGGCATAGTCAAAACAATGGCTTGTATACCTCCCTTGCCTATTTCGGATAGGCCCCGGGAGCATGTTTCTATGGATTTCATTGTTGGATTTCCCAAGACGGTTCTGTAAGAATCTTTAGAAGTTCGTGTCTCTCCGGCTGTAAACAAGAGATTGAGAAGAAAAGATGCAGAATGGTTCGATGGAGGCAAAAGGTACAGACGGCGATGAGCCCTGCGATCCCTTAATCTTTTGTTATATCTAAGTAGTGACCTAATCTGATCACAACAGATTGTACACAAAAAGATGAAAAATTACAAGTATGCCACCGCCTAGTGCATTGGGGCGCGTGGAGTATAAAAGAATAAAAGAATTGGATCGGGTCTGTCTGACCCGATCCCATGTACATAAGCTTAACAGCCCCCCTCACGTTGTGCATGTGATTTGACCATGCATAACTTGTTCTTCAATTCCCAAAAATGCTGCCCTGTGAGTCCTTTGGTGAAGAGATCAGCTATTTGTTCACTGGTGGGTATATACATAGGCAAGATTTCACCTTCTTCAACCTTCTGACGAATGAAATGTTGATCAATCTCTATGTGTTTGGTGCGGTTATGCAGAACTGGATTGAATGCAATTTTTATGGCACTCTGGTTGTCACATAGTAAAGATGACTGAACAATAGGAAGAGTGAGCTCTCCAAGCAAATGTTGTAACCATGATGATTCAGCTGTCCCAGCAGCCATTGCTCTATATTCTGCCTCAGTACTAGATCGTGCAACCGCACGTTGCTTTTTGCTGCTCCAACAAATAAGATTAGAATCAAGAAAGAGACAGAAACCTGAAACTGATCGTCGGTCATCGAGATCTCCTGCCCAGTCTGCATCAGTATAGGTATAAATGCTATGTCCAAGTGAAACATCTGGGGTAAAACACATCTGATCAGGTAGAGGTTCTCATCGAAATTCCATAGCATTCTAAGCGAAACACCGTAGGTACACCGGAAGACATCCGCGTACGTATTTAACCCTCTAGACTAAATGTCGTATATGTTATAGCCCGGCACACTTTCAATTCATAACATTGTAACCAACAATGCTACGAAAGAATGTAGGATTGGAATATGCTGCAGTCCCATCCGAGGCAGTCAACTTAGTGTTCAAAACACTAGGTGTAGCTATGGGTTTACAATTAATGATACCTGCCCTGTCCAAAACATCAAGAGTATACTTCTGCTGTCTAAGAGTTAATTTGGTGTCTGTCCTGTCAAGCTCAACACCCAAGAAGTACCGCAATTCGCCGAGATCCTTCATCTTGAATTCTTGTTTCAACATATCTTTAACATAAGAAATATATGAAGAAGAATTTCCAGTGATCACAATATCATCAACATATATAAGTAACCAAGTGGTAACTTCCTTAGTATGGTGGATAAATAAAGAGTGATCAAGGGAGCTTCAGAGAAAACCAACTTGTTGTATATGATGAGAAAACCGATCAAACCACGATCTAGAAGCCTGTTTCAACCCATATAAAGACTTTTGTAATTTACATACCCATTTTTGAGGATCATGAGTAGTATAGCCGGGAGGTTGCTCCATGTAGACCTCTTCCTTTAGAATCCCATGCAAGAAAGCATTTTTGACATCCAATTTGTTAGAATATGTGTTACCGAAACCGGGTCCGTGTCTGGACCCGGTTCCCTAGGGCGCGGGTACCGAGGCGGGCTCGGTACCCTAGGTGGCTTCTCCTCCCTCTCCCTCTATTTAATCTCACTTATGTGTACTTGGTGATTAAGTGAAATAGAATCTTTCTCTCTCCTAGGGTTGCGGTTGTGTACCTAGGTAGAGCTTCCCATGGTTTTTTCCTCGTTTGAGGTTTTTCCACGTACATCGTGTGTTTCTCTTCTCTTCTTCCTCTTCGTGGTTTGAGTTTCTACATGGTATCAGAACCACCGAAGTTGGAGAAGAGCGTTTTTCGTGGATCGTTCGTCGTCGAAGTTGCCGTCGCTCAACACCGTTGAAGTTCCGGCGTCCGTCTTTCGTTTGCAGCCCATCCGTGCTGCCGTTCTGTTGCTGGGCACGCCACCGCCTAGGGATCCGCGCCACCGCCTAGGGTTCCATGCGTGCCGCTGCCTCGGGATCCGTGCCGCTGCATTGGGATCCATGCCACTGCTCGGGATCCGTGCGCGCCGTCGCCTCAGGATCCGCGCCGTCGCCTAGGGTTCTGCGCTGTCGCCTAGGGTTCTGCGCCGTCGCCTTCTGTCTCCTGCCGCCGTTTGCGCTTGTTGCGCCGTCACTTTTGTTCCTTGCGCCGTAGCCGCTTCCGCCGTCGATCTTTGTGGTTGTTGTGATGGCTGAGTTGTTGGATTCTCCCAAGAATGCCGGTCTCGATGCGGGCAACACCTCCAAGGCTGAGAATGTGCCTATCCAGGTCACATCCATCCGCCTTACCAAGGATAACTATCTCTCTTGGTCTGCCGCTCTCGAGATTGGGATCACTAGTCGTGGGCGCCTTTCCTACATCACTGGCGACAAACCTGCGCCCCTTAAATCTGACCCTCAATGGGAGACGTGGGCGTTGGAGGACGGCCAGGTGAAGTTGTGGATTATTAGCTCCGTGTCCTCCGACATCCAGCCTCTTATTTTGAGGAAACCGACGTCTTTTGGACATGTGGACTGTGCTTGCCAAGATGTATGGGCGCAAGAAGAGACATCTGCGCACCTACCAGATTAAACAGAGTATTTACTCTCTGACGCAGGGAGATCTGTCCGTTGCTGCCTACTATGCGGCTCTGAAGACCAAATGGGAGGAGCTGGATTACCATGTGACTGATGAGTGGAAGTGTGGTTCAGACCATTCCCTTCACTGGGAAAAAGAATGGATGGATCGCACGTTTCTGTTTCTTGGAGGTATGCGGGATGAGTTTGAGCCTATACGCAGCCAGATTTTGAATGGTGATGAGATTCCGGGCATCGAAGAAGTCTATGCCCGTGTTGAGTCAGAGGAACAGCGTCGCCAAGTGATGCATCTCACTACCGGCAGTGTTCCCTCTGCTTTTGTCAGCCGTGCCTCAGGTACAGGGCAGCGTCCTGCTCGGCGTTGCACTCACTGCAACAAGTTGGGTCACTCTGCAGATTTTTGTTGGGATCTTCATCCTGAGAAGAGGTTGGTCAGAGNTGGTGTGAAGACCACCAAGTTATCTCCTGATCAACTCAAGGAGCTCCAGGCGTATATTGGTCGCCTGTCGACTACCCCTGAGGAGTCCTCCACGTCTGATGGGGCTCAGCTCACCCAAGCCCTTGTTGCCTCTTCCGATCAAGGTAACTCTACCCTTGGTGATTGGATTGTTGATAGTGGTGCGACTCACCACATGACATGATATTCTAAACTTTTTCAAGATTATCAACTTTCCTCTGGCAAGCAACGTGTTTCTATGGCTGATGGGTCGTCTATCTCCGTGGCTGGGAAAGGAAGCTTATCTCTCTTGAACAAATACCGTCTTCATGATGCCCTGCATGTTCCCAATATACCAGTGAACTTACTTTCTGTCAGCAGTATTACTAAAGAGTTAAATTGTAATCTGATTTTTTCTGCTGATCATTGTTCCCTGCAGGACTTGGTGACAGGGCAGAAGTTTGGGATTGGTTCGGTTTCTGATGGGCTCTACAGGCTGCCAGTTCAAGTTGCTTCTGCGTTGATTTCAGCCACGTGTTGTCACCTTTCGGGTGTGGATGCTAGATCTACTGTTGTGCGATGGCACGAGCGTCTCGGTCATCTTCCGTTTCAGCTAATAAAGAAATTGTTTCCTCATTTGTTTGCTTCTGTTTCCATTGACTCCTTCGCCTGTGAAGTCTGTCAAATGGCTAAACATGTCAGGGCTTCGTACCCCATTTCTCTTAATAAAACCACTCATTCGTTTGCCTTAGTACATTCCGATGTTTGGGGTCCTTCGGGAGTACCCACGGGTGGTGGTTGTCATTATTTTATGACGCTTATTGATGATTATTCTAGATGTACGTTCGTGTACCTGTTGCGAGAACATAGTGAGGTTCCTACTGTTGTGAAGAATTTTGTTGCCTTTGTTCAGACCCAATTCCATACTTCTGTCCAAGCAATCCACACGGATAATGCTAGGAAATATGTCTCCCAGTCTCTTGATGAGTTCCTGACAGGCAAGGGCATTGTTCACGAGACCTCTTGTAGCTACACCCCTCCTCAAAATGGTGTAGCAGAGCGCAAAAATAGGCATCTGTTGAATGTTACTCCGGCTATCATGTTCCAACGCCATGTGCCTAAATGGTTTTGGGGTGATGCACTTCTAACTAGTGCCCACCTTATTAACCGGATGCCTACTAGGGTGTTGGATGGTCAGTCTCCTTTTTCTACCCTGTGGCCCACTCAGGATCCGTGGCCTCTTACTCCTCGTGTATTTAGATGCAGTTGTTTTGTGCATAATCATAGCCCTACTCTCAAGAAACTTGATCCCAGGTCTCTTAAAGCTGTTTTCGTGGGGTACTCTTCCACTCTGGGGTACAAATGTGTGGATCCCACTACTTCAAAAATTTATGTTTCCAGGGATGTCACATTTCATGAACATGCGTCGTACTTTCAGGTGAATCCTCTTCAGGGGGAGTGTCTTGGGAACAAAGGGGAAGAGTATTATCCTAATCAACTGATTCAATTTATGGAGTTTTTGGACTACAATGTTAGCCCCAGTGTCAGTGCGGTTAGTAAGGAGAAGGATAGTCAGATGGAAGCCATGGTCAGAGATGAGAATGAGATGGTGAGTCAGATAGAAGGGGTCACGGCTGATGCCCGGGATCATTTGTTTGGTCAGGTGTATGTCAGAAAGGAGAAAGCTATAGTGGAAGATGTTGTTGAAGAGGATAGAACCAATCCCAATCCTGCGATCTCCCTGGATGACCCAAGTCCATCTAATGAAGATCTCCCCATTGCTCTGCGCAAGGGCACCAGGTCATGTACTTCTCACCCTATACAAAAATTTGTTTCTTATGCTAAGCTCAGTCCTGATTACAAGTGTTTTATCACATCCTTATCCCAAGTTGTGATTCTCAGGACGGTGGATGATGTGAAGAATGATCCCAAGTGGCTGCATGCTATGACAGAGGAGATGGGTGCGCTAGCTAAGAATAAAACGTGGGAAGTTGTTGATATCCCCAAAGGGACACACTTAGTGGGCTTCAAGTAGGTCTACAATGTTAAATACAAACCTGATGGCACAGTTGATCGGTATAAAGCTCGTCTTGTTGCGAAGGGGTTCAGCCAGAAGTATGGAATCGACTACCTTGAGACCTTTGCCCCAGTTGCAAAGTTGAAGACCGTGAGAGTCATTCTGGCTCTTGCTGTGCACGAGAAGTGGCGCATGGACCAACTTGATGTCAAGAAT
>JAANDH010002003.1:0-20847 GCA_011799765.1 Nymphaea thermarum | reverse complement strand
CTTGCTGAGGAGATGAAGACATATTCTCCAAAGAGGCCGTGCTGTCCAAGGAAGTGTCGATAATTGTTTCGGGCTCATTCGTAGCTTGCTCTTTCTGCTTAGGTAACATTTCTGCCCCTTGTCTTAAAATTTCAGCATGTAACCAAGTATCATATGTCTCATTTTTGTCATTGAGTGTCATGGGAGTAGCCTTTGGATCTTGTAACCTGCTTTCATCAAAAACAACATGCCGTGAAATATGCACAGGCCCCGTTTTAGGGTTATAACATCTATAGCCCTTGTAGTTTTCAGCATACCCTATAAATCGGCATAACACAGCACGATCTTGAAATTTGTTTCTTAATGAAACGTCAATGTGCACGTAACACACACATCCGAAAACTCGCAATGCATCATAACGTGGCTGTTCCTGATGCAATATAAAGTGTGGTGATTTCCCATCTAGTAGAGCCAATGGTAGACGATTTATAACATGAACAGCCGTATCAAAGGCCTCGGTCCACAACGTCATAGGTAAGTCTGTGTCATGCATCATGCTAAGCGCACTTTCAACAATATGCCGATGTTTCCTTTCAGCAATTCCATTTTGCTGAGGTGTATGAGGGCATGATATGTGTCTAGTGATCTCATGATTTAGTAAGTAATCAGTAAATTCATTAGAAATAAATTCACCACCACCATCACATTGAAAATGCACGATATCACTAGAGTATTTATTCCGAACTAAGGCATGAAACTGAGTGAATAAACGAAAGACTTCTGATGTTTGTTTGATGAAATGGATCCAAGTATATCGGGAATGTGAATCAATAAAGATAACATAGTATCTACTCCCGGAAGAAGAAGAAATCGGAGCAGGTCCCCAAACATCAGAGTAAATGGTATCAAAAACCTTGGAAGCTCTTTTATTTATCAATTGAAAAGGAAGGGCATGACTCTTACAAATGTGACAACTCGAGCACATGCTGGACTCACTAGCTGGACTCAGACTGGACTTATCTAACAGCCCGTCTGCAACAAGACTTCGAACAAAAGACTGACTATAATGAGCCAATCGACCATGCCAAATGGATGGCTTATTATGCTCTGCAATATTGACTTCACTATGACTTGAAAAACATGACTCTGAAAGACGAGGTTGTTTGGACATCGTTGGAGTTTCTTCAAGGACATACATATCTCCTTTGCGAGTGCCCTCAGCGAATGTCTTCTTGGTTCGAACATCTTTGACATAAACAGAAGATGGTGTGAATTCAACAGAAGAGTGAGTGTCATCAATAAGTTTAGAGACTGAGATTATATTTTTCTTGACACTCGGAACAACAAGAACATTCTTTAACGGTATGGAAGAATTACCCATAGATATTCGTGCATTCCCAACGTGTTATATTGCGTGATGGGAACCATCTCCCGTGACAACTGAGCCTTGACCTAAATAAGGGAAAACACTAGAAAAGTTACCTGTATCACCAGTAACATGGGCTGCTGCTCCAGAGTCCACGTACCACTCTCCCTGCTCATTTTGTTTCAACTGGACTTTGGATATGGCTGTCATCAGAAGTTGTTGTGCATCTGCTGGAATGTTGGATGTCACATTTTGGCCAGATGATGACGAAGCTGCCCCTGCTGCTGCCTTGCCCTCACGCTTCATATGATTATTTTTGTTCTGAGGGTTGTGCCAACACTCTGACTTCACATGTCCCCTCTTGTTACAATAGAAGCAAGTCGGGACCCTTCTAGGCGTTCTAGAAGTAGTGTTTGTACCTGGAGGGGTTGGAAGAATACCTCTTCCCATGCCTGCCTGAGGGGTCCAAGGACGGGTACGATGCCCTTGCATTGCATGAGTCCCTGTAATCAAAACATTGTGGCTGTTGGAAGAGATCAAGTTCTGCCGCTATACACAACTAGCTTCATGCTGAAAAAGCTTAGCCTTCAAATCTTCAAAGGATGGAAGAATAGGCAGAACTTCTAAGGCTGCAAAATATGTCAAATTCTGTTCCCAGCCCACTTAAAGCTTGCTGCACTTTATCTTTGTCGCTGACCGGATGCCCAATGGCAGCAAGTTGATCACTTACACTCTTAATTTCATTCAAATACTTCAAGACTGTACGCGTCCCACGCTTGATGTCCTGAAACTGCCTTCTTAGCTGCAGAAAACGTGCTTCTGATACTTGAGAATACGTTGTGGTGAGTGTAGACCACAACTCTAGGGCTGTCAAATCATCATCGACGCCCCCCAATACTTCCTCTGACAGGGTAGAAGTGATGTAGGCAACAAGAGACTGGTCGTGGGCCAGCCAAACTTCATACGCAGGATTATTTTCAGTAACAGTTTCATATTCAAATCTGATTTCACTCCCAGTCGAAGCCCTACCGCCCTGATCTGCCACTACCGTCCTCTTCACTTCACGATCAATGTACTGTGGGGGTGCCGGAGTAGTGCCGTCGATGTGTCCATAAAGTCTATGGCTTTTGATGAACGGAACAATTTGACGTTTCCATGTCAAATAGTTACTGTGGTTCAGATTTTGGGAGATAAGCTGGGAGAGAAAACTGGAAGACAAGATAGAAGAATTCGGCTGATCCATGCCAATGATTTTTAGGGCAGAAATTAGGGCAAAAGCTCCCAACGATATTAGGGCAGAAATTAGGGCAAAATCTCCGCGAGAATCCCCGCGATTAACCAAGTTTCCCAAAACGTGTAAGAGGCCGATTAAGGTTGATTTCACTGTGAGAGATGAACTCGACCCTAATGAACCACAACACAACTTGGGTGAAAGTGGAGAATCGAACAGACCAAGAGATTAGGGCTAATCACGCCAAAAGAAAGAGAATCTAGGGCAGAAATTAGAAATCGAGTAGTTCACGCCAGAAAAGAGGGATTTAGGGCAGAATCTGCAATTAGGGTTAACACTTACCGGAGGACAATGCTGAACCTGGCTCTGATACCATGTAAGAATCTTCAGAAGTTCGTGTCTCTCCGGCTGTAAACAAGAGATTGAGAAGAAAAGATGCAGAATGGTTCGATGGAGGCAAAAGGTGCAGACGGCGATGAGCCCTGCGATCCCTTAATCTTTTGTTATATCTAAGTAGTGACCTAATCTGATTACAACAGGTTGTACACAAAAAGATGAAAAATTACAAGTATGCCACCGCCTAGTGCATTGGGGCGCGTGGAGTATAAAAGAATAAAAGAATTGGATCGGGTCTGTCTAACCCGATCCCATGTACATAAGCTTAACAGGTTCGTAGAGTAGATTCAATCATGGTGGTTGTAGACATATTTTCGAAGATGGCCGTTTTCATTCCATGCAAACGGACGACATATGCGTCATTGGTTGCCTCTTACTATTTCAAAGATGTGGCACAGTTTCATGGACTTCCTCGTTCAATCACATCAGATCGAGATACGAGGTTCTTGAGTCATTTATGGCATTCACTATGGACTCTGCTTAATAATAAACTTTAGTTCAGTAGTGCTTAGCACCCTCAGACCCATGGCCAAACCGAGGTAGTCAATAGAATTTTAGGAAACTTACGCAGGTGTCTTGTAGGAGAAAATACCAAAACCTGAGACTTAGTGCTACCACAAGCTGAGTTTACATATAATAACTCAGTCAACCGTTCAACTGGGAAGTCTCATTTTCAAGTGGTATATGGTCAGTCTCGAAACCATGTTGTTGACTTGTCCCCGGTACCAGGTGCTGGAGAACATGCTCCGACGGCACTGGATACCAGAGTCATCGAGATGTTAACTTTGAAGTGGGTCAACAAGTTTGGGTCTACCTACGACCTGAAAGATGTCCTCTTGGTACCTATAGTAAGTTAAGTCCTAGGAAATATGACCCTTTCCGTATCAGCCGTCGTTTAGGAACAAATGCTTATATGCTTGAGCTTCCTGAGGATTGGCAAATTTTGCCGTTCTTCAACGTTTCTTATCTGTTTCCCTACTCTGGTGACAATGATTCGTCAGAGACGACTTCTTTCCAACCATGGGAGAATGATGCAGGGCAGGACCAGACCCGTTGCTCTCCTGGGTCCAGTTCTTCGCCTCAGGTTCCACCTTCGAGCATCAGTGCAGTTCATGAACCTTCAACCGTGGAATCCCCTGTGGACCTAGAGCATACACGAGAGGAGGTGCCTCTGTGTAGATACTCGAGGTGGACCAGGGGTTAACTGTAATTTGAGTTACATATGTTATTTTGTGATTCACTTTGTACGTATGTTCATGTGTTATCTATGTGGGTCTGTTTGGGTCGGGCACTTGTACAAGACCCGAACCGTTGCTACTCTCCCCATATAAATGGATGACGATTCTATTTTGTATACACTAGATGTCGAATGAAGTTAAAAAAGTTACTTTTGTTTTATACTGTCTTCCTTGTTGTCTTCTAAGGCCCGTTTGATGGCATAGAAGAATTTAACGTGGTAAATTTACCATGGTAAATTTTTCTGGAAAAATTTACAGGATGAAATTTCTCCTTCTTCCAATTTGAGGCCCTGTTTGATGACAGGGTAGAATTTAACATGGTAAACCCTGTTTGATGCACATGGTAGAAAATTTGAGAGACTTTTTTAAGGACGGTTAGTAGTAGTTGTTTTTGTTTTTTGTTCTTTCTCCTCCCCAATTTCACATGAGAAGAAATTGGAAGTTGATCTTCCAAAACAACAAAATGTTGATTTTACACCTACGCATTAAGAAATTATGCATTTGCTCTCAAAATCAAAGAGGAAGAAACTACAATTTTCCATTAGTGCCACAATTTCGACTGCAAATTAATTCAAACAACTGCATGAATGTAAACTCACCTTAAATGGAAAAGCAAGCATTAGTCTTAAGTCCTAAAAGATGCTCTAAGTTGCCAAGAACCGTAACAACGTTGAGAATTTTTCTGAAAAGTTATTTTTTCTTGAGCAAAATCTTAAAACTAAAACAATTAAGATAGATGAAAACAGAAAAGATATGAAATGAAGAGCCTTCTACCAAAGACTAATGCAGTTATTTTTTATAAAAAGGAAACTAAGACATAGTATGACACAATTTTCATTTTTCACTGAAAAGTTATTTTTCTTGAGCAAAATCTTAAAACTAAAACAATTAAGATAGATGAAAACAGAAAAGATATGAAATGAAGAGCCTTCTACCAAAGACTAATGCAGTTATTTTTTATAAAAAGGAAACTAAGACATAGTATAACACAATTTTCATTTTCCACACAAGAAAGGACCAAAAAATTATAAAAATTACATAAAAAGATCTAAGATATAGCAAGAACATGGAGAAAAAGAACATTTCTTGTGAATGGCAAAAGAAAGAATTAGGTACAGGTTTGTTCCTATAACAGAGTATCTACAGATTAATCACTGAAGAAGCTACCAGGTTTGCTTGTATTGAGAGAAGACGAAAAGGGGTCAAAGAGTGGTTTTATTCATAGTGGTGCTCATGCTGAACATGTAATATTCCTCCAAGACCAAACAATAATGCAGATTATAATCAGCAGGTATGAACAAGAGCAGCTCAAAAGCAGGCAATAGCAATGTGTATAAAGAGCACTATGCATCTTCATAATGAAGTTTTTTGAAGAAAAGGAAAAGAAAGAAAGAAGGAAATCTAACGGATGCCCCATTGCTAAATTTGTTAAAAGAAATATCAGCTATGGCTTAAAGAATAAAAGACAAAATCAGTGCAAAGAAACCAAATGTTACCTGGAGAATGGGCGGGCGGCTTAAAGCAGGTGAAATTTTCAAGCTTGTAATCACTAATCACTAGCTATTGATGGATCAAAACGAACCTTATGCACTCTCTGTAATCACCAGAAATAGGAGCAAGATGAACAACAGGGACAGAGTGTGTGTATTGGAAAGAACCTGCTGGGGAAGGGCAAAGGGGCAGCGAGAGAGGAGAGAGGAAAAGGCGACGGAGGGGAAAGAGGCAGCGAGAGAGGAGAGGAACAAGAGGCCAAGAGAGGAGAAGGGAAGAGGCGAGCGAGAGAGGAGAGGAAAGAGAAATCGAGATTCACCCGAAATTTCTGTCCTTGCAGGGCGTCAATGGGTGAAATTTCACCCGAAAAAAAGTCGGCCCTTGCAGGGCCGACTTTTTTTTGGGTGAAATTTCACTCGATTGTAAGGATATTTCGAGTGAAATTTTACAATGTTTGTTTCGTCGTCGGGTGAAAGAGTGAAATTTCACACGCCCTTACACATTTCGGACCCCTAGTGTAAGCACTTTAGTTTGAAGTTTCGTTCATCTGCAAGTTATATTACATCAATCAGTCACCATACTGATCAGTGCACTTTTAACCCTTTTCATCCTTTTGACCATAACAACTAAAGATGCAAAACGTGTCTCTGCAACTTTTAACAATTTTAGATCAGAATGCTTGTTATAAATGGAAAGTGCATGCTGATGATTTACTATAAAATTTCTGATGTTCCTCACATCCTTTTCCAAGTCTTAATCCATGAACATAATTCATAAGCATGAGGATGTTGCTCTTTCCTTGGTGGATTGCATATACTCTTTAGAGCCAAATTTAAGCTATGGACTGCACAAGGAGTCCAAAAGATATGAGGGTAATCATGTTCTATTGCAATTCCAGCTGATATGCATACAAGTGCATTGTCTGTAATTATTTGAACAACCTTATCTTTCCCCACTTCTTCAGTTATTTCCGTGAACAATCCTTTCAAATACTCAGCATTTTCGTGTTTACCAGATGCATCTATTGCTTTCAAGAAAATTGGTCCATTTGCTGAAGTTGCAATGAAATTAATAAGAGGGCGCCTTTGCAAATCTGTCCTGCCATCAGAAACAATAGAAACTCTGTGTTGCTCCCAAGTTAACTTTTGATACTCTAACAATTTGTTCACTCGAGTCTTTTGTTGTTCTAGTAGTACAGTGCGAAACCTTTCAGAACTAGGGGGAACATACCCAGACAAGTTACAATTTGCAATATATGTAACCAAATCTCTCCAATATGGGCTTCTAGCTACATTAAATGGTATGCAATTAGCATAAAAAAATGTCGCCACTTTTAGATCTAATTCTTGCCGTCCTTGTAAACTAAATGACTCCTTAATTGATTTCTGATTCTGAGTAACGTCAACAACTTTTCTTTTTTCTGTACCATCCTTAACATCAGCGTTTAAAATTGAAGCAATGTCAATATAACCGGATGATGTCGTGCCTTTCTTTTTCTCAAAGGCTTCTTGTTCTTTCTTCAACTCATGCAAACTCTCCTTATTGATTTTTTTACATGCTTTAATTCCTTGTCTATTGATGTTTAACAGATGCGCTTTCACTCTTGTATATGATCCAGTGAACTCTTCCCATAGAAAGAACAAAAAAAAAAAAAAAAACTGAATTTCCACCACCTTTAGGAGCTTTCTCTATTATTTTCACGTGCGACCGTAATGGTGGTCGGTCTTCCTGTGCAATAGATGCAGCCGATCCAGATCCACAACTTGAACCTGTAGGTAGGGGGACTCCTTTTCCTTTGTTTGCTGCAATGTTATCACTGCCGTATCGTATCGTGTATCGGTCGGGCTGACCTATACGCCGTATCGTAACGTATCGTAAATGTATCGTAACGTATCGTAAAATTAATTTTTTAATTTGTAAAAAATATTAAAAAATAGAAAAAAAATCTAAAAAAATCTAAAAAAATCTGAAAAAACTAGTAAAAAACAGAAAATTCAAGAAANGTATCGTGCGATACGGCCCCCGTATCGTGCGATACGGCCCCCGTATCGTGCGATACGGCCCCCGTATCGCACGTATCGTGCGATACGTGTGCGATACGCACGCGTATCGCAAATTATACCTGTATCGTATAGGTCTTCTTGACCTATACGATACGTATCGTACGATACGCGTCCGTATCGTACGATACGGATAACACTGGTTTGCTGTACTACATTAAAAATAAAAATAATAATAAGAAGATGCAAAAAACATATAATGAACAAAAAAATGAAGGAATAAAACAGTACAACAAATTATAACACAAAATATGCTGGAATGTGAGGGGAGTTGCAAGGGCGGCAACTAAGCAGGATACCCAGGCCCTCATTGGAAAGGAAAGTCCCTGGTTGATGTTTCTACTAGACACTCAGGCTAAGGAAAGTACTCTCCTAAGTCTAGCACAGAAATTTGGCTTAACGGGGATAGAGACCAATAAAGACAAAGAATACATATGCCCTTATGTAGTGTGCTATTGGAATCCGGAAGCGGTGCATGCATCAGATTTGCAGAAAACAGAGTGGTGGCTAATGGGTGTGTTTCAGTTTGGTTGGATTAAAACAAATGGCAGCAATGTGTTAAAGATGTCAAGCACAACCATACACACTCAAAGAGAACATCCCCAAATCGGAAAAAAAAAACCCCAAATGAAGAACATGAAACCCTAATTTTTAATATTGAAAAGAAAAAAAAAACACCTTACCTGGCTGTCGCCGGCGGTCGCCATCGCCCGCCATAGCTGCTGATCTACTCTGCGTCGCCGCTGAAGTGGGAGAGGCTGAGAGCTCGTCGGTGAAGTGGGAAGAGGTAAGTGAAGTGGGGAGAGGTAATCGGGACATTAATATCGGGTCTTTTGTTGGGTTCGGGTCGGGTCTGACCCACGCCCGATCCAAACATATCCACCACGTATCCGTGTCCGAATTCCCGTATCGGAGTATAGACATGGGCCACATATAGGTATCCGTGTGTCGTAGTATATGGCCGTACCCCTGCACCTAAGTTTTTTGAAAATGGTCAGTACCCATACCTGCACCAATACGGGCACTGGCACCAGTACCCGTACCTATATGACATAGATTGTATGATATGTACCACACCGATTTTTCTGCACTTGTCTCCTACACACTTGCCATCCTTATCTGTTTATTACTTTAGTTTAGAACTTATATTTAAGCACAAATATCAAAAGGGAGCAGAAAAGGTTTTTGCTACTCGAATTGAAGTTGAATTAATTTCTTAGACATGGTTCACATGAGTTGTTCTTTGTCTTAATTAATTTCTACATTCATGTGAAGCTTTTATATCCTGCAAGTTATTGAAGATGATCGAGGTGCAGATTGTTTTGTGTTTCGAAAATGGGGTCGAATTGGAAATGATAAGATTGGTGGAACCAAATTGGAGGAGATGTCAAAATCTGATGCAATCCATGAATTTAAACGTTTATTCCTAGAGAAAACTGGAAATACGTGGGAGGCATGGGAAGGGAAGCAAAATTTTGAAAAGCAGCCTGGCAGATTTTTCCCATTGGAGATTGTATGGCCCAATTCCTTTTTTAGTTTAGTGTTTCTTGTTTTAAACAATATTGACTAATATGAGTCGCTTACCATCTTTTGGTTGTATATGTAGGATTATGGGGTTAATAAACAACTAGTTGAAAAAGATCATAACCATGCGACCCAGCTAGCTCCAAGATTGTTGGAATTGATGAAGATGCTTTTTGATGTTCAGAAATACAGGTTGCTTATTTTTTGTTCTCTTTATTTATCTTTACCTTGATTGCTTGGTATTCTTCTGAGAAGAAAAATGTGCCTTTTGTAGAGCTGCTATGATGGAATTTGAAATTAATATGACAGAGATGCCTCTTGGGAAATTAAGCAAAAGCAATATCCAAAAGGGTAGGGAGCTTTCCAATTTATTTTCATTACTAAATGCATTCTCTATGAACTCTCTTTCTCATGCAGTTGTTTCTGTTCCTGCACCTGTATTGTCGAATTTTTTGATAATTGTGCTTAAAGGTACTCTTCTTTTTGAATTTCAAATTGGTCACTTTTCTAGGATTTGAAGTATTAACAGAGATTCAAAACCTATTATCAAATCAGACGTACATGCCATCTATGAAGGAGAGTTTGATTGTTGATGCAAGCAACCGCTTTTTCACTATAATACCTTCAGTCCATCCACATATTATCAAAGTTGAAGATGATCTTAAGTCAAAGGTCTGATGAAATGCTTGTTAGGGCCTTGATTCTCCTTCTACTTGGCAGATTTCCTCTCCACTTATGTTTATTTGTGTATTAACTTTTCTTTAATGCTAAGTTTCCTTCATGCAGTTCATCCTTTTATCTCTCTCTCTCTCTCTAACTTGCATAAATGCTGTAGTGTGTCTACTTATCACATCATCATCTGGGCGACCTTTTGACTTTTGAATACTTGTTGCTACTGGGAATGGTATGAATGACACTATCAACTTTTATAATTTTGTTCTTAAAAGCCCAAATAGTGTTAGACATCTGCTCTGAGCTGAGTCGTTTGCTTTAGTTGAGTCAGAGTGAGGTTACTAAGTCTTAGTGAGTTGGTTAGTGGGTCGGTAAATGGACCCAGTACATGGGTCGGGGAGGTAATTATAAAGTCTAACCCACCTCTATAAAGTTGACCATGGATTAAAACCCTAATAGAGAATGAAATCTCACTGTTTCTAAGTGAAGGCTGGGCTTTCACTGAGAGTTAGTGTGCGTGAGTTGCTTGTTAGCGTGAAGCCTAACAGTTAGATCATATTATAAATTGAGGAATTGAGGAAACTGGAGGCTGAATGTCAGATGGTATGAGTAGAGTGCATGCTCATCTTTCTTCACAAGGCTATGCCTTGACGAACATTGTTGAATGATAATTGCAGAAATCTTCTAGATGGTGTGAATATTGATCATGTTGAGCCTCCAATAAGGTCATTGAAGTGTGCTTCATGGAGGTGCCCTTTTGCACACCACATGAGTAAATTGTTGGTAAAAGAACGTCTATAAGATTCTACGACCTGCTTGAATGACACTACAACAATGGTTTTGTTTTCAATGAAACACTAAAACAATGTTAAGATCATTGTTTATCATAGAAAAACTTGTTTAACCTAGTTTTAATGCTAAACCTGGTCCCTCATTTACTGATTGGATGTTCAAGAATGAATTTGGTTGGTGTATGTAGATCACGTGGATGGATAGTGGCTAGGAGTAGAGACTTTGCTACTGGAGTGTATCCTATGTCACCGTGGTACGGGTACGGGTGCTGGTATGGGTACGGGAAAACGGGTACTGGTACGGCGTTTTTGAAATTCATGGTACGGGTACGGTTTAAATTTTATGCAATAAAGTTAAATTTTTAATTATAAAAATTATAAATTTTTAAAGAAACAACAAAACACCATCTCATAAAAACAACCATTTCATAAAAACTTTAAAATAACTTCAAAATTTTGACATTTGAGTGATGAGAACTTGGTTTATTTTGAAGTTTGAGTGAAAAGAGTTGTTTTTTAGTCCTGTATTGCTAAATTTTGAAACAAAAAGGCAACATATAATAATATTTACTCTTTCCTTTGTATGTGAATCGGTGGTGGAGGCCTCGACGGGCGTGAAAGTTATTAAAATGTGGTGGGAGACCTCGACGCGCGTGAAAGATGGCATTTCAAAATGCTTTTTTGAGATAAGTTTGATTTGGATCTCGGATAAGTTTGATTTGGATCTTGTTTCAATCCGAAACCAGATCCAAACGTACCGCCACGTACCGCGGTACCGGTTTTGCCGTACCGGCGTACCGGTACCGGTACGCGAGGCAAAACCGCGTACCGCGGTGACATAGAGTGTATCATATAATGCATTAAAATGCTATATATGACATGACCATGTGATGCTCGATTTGGGTGTCATCTGATTAAAAGGAAGAAATTCATCTAGGTACTGCAAATCATTGTTATTTAATGACCTGATGTTATAAGAAAACATATGGCAGTACAAGATTTGTAAAACTGATCTTTGACTTTTTCTGCTAAAATACAATGTCAAAGATGTTGCTCAATCATTCACAATCGATATTGTGGAAACTGTACCAATATGTGGGACACACATAAGCCCTTTTACGTTTTAAGTTTTTTTTTTTTTTGTTTTTTAAACGTTAGATATATTGTTGTTATTAGTTGTTCGGATTTTCAGGTATGCAGTTGTTTTAGTATTTTCAGTTAATATTGCAAACATTGAGCTATCTTAAACTATTTTTGGTCTGAACCTGGCCCATTAGTTCTGTCTATCTGCTACTAGAACAGATGCAGATCTGGATATAAGTAGATCTAAATTCATTAATATGACCTGATGAACTCCCTAAGTTGGATATGGTGCATTCGAAGGACAATTGGGATTTTTCGTTGCAAAATTATGTCTTGTCAGTCCTTTTCTAAATCAATCGGTAACTTGATTTATTCACTGCCAATAAAGTTTACCTGTACTTCTGTTGATCTATCTTTCTATGGTTGGTTCTTCCTTGTCAAATTGGATTGAAATAAATTGTGTCACTAAACAGTATAGAATTTGGAATAACTTCTCCCAGGTCATGCAATAAATATCTTATTCAAACGAACTTTGATAAAACTGCACCATGCTTCTATGTTATGCTTTGGTGCTCGACCATGTCGCTGCCTTGTGCTTATGATTTGACCAAGAAAAAGTCAACTGAAACTGACATAGTTTCATTTGGATCTCCTGCTCAACCAGAAGGAAGAAAATGACATAATTGTCACGTATCTTTATTTTGTTCCTTTTTTATGCTGTAAGAAATCTATGTACATATAAAATACCTTAAGATTCTTCTAAGTGCTAGCTTATGTGTCATTCTAGGTTGGTGCATGAACCAAGGAACTTGATTGTAATGACCGTAAACATATACCACATCAGGACGATTAATGTTCAATGATGTAAAATGCTGTAAGCCTGGAACTTGCATTGGTCAAGTCCAAAATTATATGTAAGGTAATTTCACACCTTGTAAATTTAATGCACTAAATAATCACTGAAAGTTAAAAAAATAGAAAATACTTAAACAAAGAAAAACAAAACAAGAATTCTCCCTATCAAAAAAGTTGAATTGCATTAAACATAAGGAAATAACAAATATATGCTACATCACATGCACACTTTCATCAGAAATAATCAAAATTAACTGCATAAATTGATCCCAAGTTCCCAATATTTAACAGTGGTTCAAAATAAATAAGTGTTTATTATATATGACTTGCTCCTTGGAGTCTTGAAACAATTTAATGGCCCTAAACTCTTATATGGAAATCATTAAAACTCTAATCCTGTTGAATGAAATCATCTTCAATTTTTAACTTTTCACTTTGGATGTGTTAGAATGCCTTTTACGATGAAGTTAACATGCACATTTAGATATTTACATAATTTTACTTGCAGGGAAAAACTTTTTTCATTTAGCACCTTTTTATGTTTTTAAGGTGTATGCACCCCATCTGGTAAAGTGACATATGATATGGGGAGTATAAATTTTAAATTACACTTTCTATGGTATAGTTACACCCTTGAAACTATGTTCGAAGGTGTGTTGTATCACTTTTTGACATAATTATGTTACATGATACGTGACAGGATACACTTCTTGCCTAGAACACTGTTTCTTGTCAAATATTGCAAAATACTGACTACTCATATTCAATTGTCACTATGCATGTCATGTCGTTTTGACTGCACATTTGATGAATAGGATTGGGAGTCAATATCAGCTGCATATGCCTGTTTTAAGTGATCTATATATTTATGTTATGCAGCAATTAGCTCTTTTTCCTTTTCTGACAATTTCTATACCCACATAATACTTCCATTCTACTCAATCCTCTATCAGACCCTTTAGTACCTCCCTTATGGTTGATTCGGCTTCCTCTAACAGTTATATAGTCAAAATAAACATGAAGAATGGTGATGTATTTGCTAATGAACAAAAAATTATCTAAGATATATGGAATCCATGCTTCTCTTACCTGCACAATGTGTTGGATTTTTTCACTGTACCCAGTTGGTTGTTCCCTGTTTTGCTTCTTTCTTTAGTTTGTCATGAATAAGAACATTTTTGATATCCAGTTGTCTCATAATATAAACCAAATTAACAATAGAATGGATAAGGCAAATGGTATGTTTTGGACTATTTTCTTAATTGTGCTATTTTTAAGTTCGTGCACTATTATTTGAGGCTCGTCTTCACCAACATCCTTAATAGAAGAAAATAAATCATTAGTCAACAGATGATGGTAATGTTACTTTACCGATTTCACTTATGGGAGACTTAACATCTTCTTGCGGAGAATAACTTTCAGCAATACTAATATTTCTGGGATTTACCTATTTCACTTATGGGAGACATGAAACATCATCTTGTTGGAAATAACTTTCATCAATAGTAACATTTCTGGGAATTCTGGTACACTTGCCTTCAATTTCATAGTCTCTGAAATCACTCTGATGATTGGAATATCCAAAAAACTTGCATGTATGTGCCTCTGCTCAAACTTATTGCTTTGTGCTTTCTCTATGTGAATGTAGCAAATACATCCATATGCCCGTAATGATTGACGATCATAATAATTTGCAAACAGCACATAATATGGATATTTGTGATCGAGAATCTTCATGGGCAGTATTTATCACATGAACTGAAGAACTTCTTTGTGTAGCTGAATGCTTCATTTATGATTTGTCATTACTAATTCACTCTGAACAATATGAATGCTGTTCTGTTGAATACTATGTGCACCAGATACCTGTAGATTGATCCCATTATTTTTGATACATCCCTTGAATTCTTTTGAGAAATATTCTCCCTCAGCATCATAATGGAACTTCATAAAAGGCAGCCAAAGCTGGTTTTTGGCTAAGGTTGAAAGATCTTCGAAATATTAAGAAATAGGCCTAACCTATATAAAGAAAGGAGAACAATATTCTAACCTATTTTATTACCGTGTGATATTAGCAAAGCATGATAAGTTAGTATTGTCTTAGCAAGAATGATAAGTTTGGCTTTGAATCTGCACATGCAAGAGAATGAAAGGGATCTTAGAAGATATACATGGCTCCATGTGGTTTTCCTTCAAAGTAGCTTTTTTTTCATGTCAAGATTCTTAACATAGGCAGAAGTCAATATAACAATCACATGAATTAGAATCATAAACTAATTTGGATACTGAAACAATATTCTTTCTGATATTTAGGTAAGGATAAACAACAATTAAGGGAATGAGACTCTGAAGGGAGATTAGACACTCCCAATATGTGTGATGGAGTGTCATATTCCATCCCTAGTAGCAAGTTCGGTTTGCCATAATAATGAATCAACTCTAAAATCTTACCTCACCTTTTGTTTTCCACCTACCATTTGCCTGCTTTCATTGCCTTAATGGTTTGTTGCTTGTTGAGAAGATGATGCTCATTCTCGCTTTTTCTTTGTTTAGTGTACTCGATATTGTGCTATTTATTCATATCTCAATCCCTAGTGAAACAATAGATGAGTAATTTGTGTGTCAAATTGGTAGGTAAAAATGTTAGAAGCTCTTCAAGATATGGAAATAGCTTCTAAAATTGTTGGTTTTGATATTGAAAGTGATGTCTCTCTCGATGAGAAGTATAAGAAGCTTTGCTGTGATATTGTGCCACTAGACCATGATAGTGCAGATTATCAGCTGGTTAAGAAGTTCCTTCTCAGCACACATGCCCCCACACACAAGGTGAATTCACCTTTTGTTCTTTGCTTCCTTATTTGCTCTATCATGACGTTCTGTAATAATTTAATCTTTTCTGCAATCAAATTCCAGGAATGGACTCTTGAGCTGGAAGATGTTTATGCACTTGAAAGGGAAGGAGAGTTGGACAAATATGCACCTTACAAAAGCAAGCTCAAGAATCGAATGCTACTCTGGCATGGTGATTTTTTAACATCTCCGTGATTTTTAAACTATGTCCTCGTAAAGTTATTATACTAAACTGCTCTGGTCCATAATCTTTAGAACTACTCTGGTTCCCAATTTTTAGTGAGCATTTATATTAGTTTGCTTAATCTGGTGGTTTTGTGCATACATTCACACAACATGCATACAGAACATCTACCCAAAGAATTCTTTCCCTACTTGGGCCTAACTAACCGGTGCTTGTTTTCTCTTATTTCATATGCTAATGGTATTATTCTAGATAAATGTATAAATACCTATTGAATTCCACAACTGCTTGTATACATTACACTCTTGGTGCATTAAGTATGAACTGCTGTTCCCCTGCCTTGGTCTTAGGCTGTAAGAAGTTATTTGGCGCATATCATTCTTGGTAATTAATGACCTTGCACCACTTGTTCGGTATATTTATCTAGCTGTACATGTAAGATTCCTTATATTAAATTGCACTTCACACTAACTTAAACCTAGTGACATTATAAATTTTTAGTGGTTCTCTTTTCCATTCTATATGTGTGTGCCTGTGTATAAGAAAATTGGTTTCTTCTGGCTGCCAATGTTGCTTAGTGGCTAAATATGTAAAAGCTGTGGCTAAATGCTCCATAGGACCATTTTTAAAGACATCACTCACACGCACACATAGGACAATTGTTTCATATATTCTATAATGGTCATTCATTCATGTACTTGTTTGGGTATTACTCTAGAATTGATGAATGAAATTCACACTCCAGTAGTTTTGACAGTAGGAAATGAATTATTCTTTTATGGCAGGTTCTAGATTGACAAATTTTGTTGGTATCCTCAGTCAAGGTCTAAGAATAGCACCTCCTGAAGCCCCGGCAACTGGATATATGGTACTTATCTCTCTCTCTCTCTCTCTTTCACGTACAGACATGCATTAGGTCTGAAGCTTCCTCATTAGGCCCCATCAACATACGTGTTAGATGATGTTTTGTGACCAATCTGAACGAACTTTGTCAGAATTGGCCGATCTGAATTGAATCTATGGCTAATTTTAGGGTGCCGCATGTCAGCTTTTAACTGTTTTTTAAATATTTTTAAGTTTTTTGTCTTTTAAAAAAAATCATATATTTTTCATTATTTGTTGCAATTTCTTTTTCTAAAAAATATTTTTGGCTGATTCACAACCGATTCAGCTAAATCCTTGAATTGGCCAATTCATCAAATCAGCAGTCCTGTCAGTCTGTTCTTACAACACTGATCTGAACCATAGGTATGTTTCAAATACTTATTTACCAATAAAGCATAGCAAAATTAGGTTTTCCACTTCATGACTGCAGGCTGTGGATTATCACATTTTTCTGGAAAATTTGACTATCCTTTGATCAACTGTAAAATAAGCCTTTTATTGTGATAAAAGAGGCATGAAGGTTGAAAGTAAGAAGAAACTGTGTACAATGAGTCTCTGTTTGGAAATGATAATAAAAAAGAGATTTAAAATAGAAAAGGTTTATAAAAATTTAAAATCCTAACCGTTATCTTGTGAGCGTTTCAGCTGCACCCACGACCAATGTTGTAAGTGGTATATCATAACACATATCGGTCAGGCTGACCTATACGCGTATCATATTGTATCATAAGTAATTAAGTATATCATAAACCTATGTCACATGGGTGCTTGTAAATGACTGTGTCTCCCCCATCGACGCTGGTATTGGTGCTTCTCTGACATAGCACATCTGGTTCGGTCTACCGAATCAAGCCAAAACTGGTCATTGCACATAACTAAACTATTTCTAATACAAAAAGTTCACAATTATAGATAATAATTAATAAGACTACTAAACAGTTAAATAGCTATGTAATAAATGATTTATATGCATATGCACACACACATATACATACATCTTTGAGGCACCCACACCTTTTTTTTTTTTTTGAAAATTGCTGCATTTGCACCTGGCACCTGCACCTCGCATTCATGTGACATAGTTGTAAATATATAGTAAATTTATTTTTTAATTTATAAAAAATAAAAATATAAAATGTGGAAAAAATCTTGAAAAATAAGAAAAAGGTGTTCTATATTAAAATTTCATCGCACAACTGATGGGTTACACATTCATGTGGGTTAAGGGGCTCTAAATGGACTGCAGTCTGCAAACATCGTGTTGAAGCGTGTCCATTAAAAAACTGTGATTATTAGGTTTGTCACATGGGTGCTGACCACGCTGTATGTTTGCTGCTACACCAGAAATCAGGTGCACACTGGGTGTGCAGTGTTAATAATGGATGTTATTGTGTTTATGTTATATATATAATTATAAACATATAATATACATATAATGTAAAATCATACATGTATTGTCTTATTAGTTATTTATTTTATTTTCCCTAGACAGATTTATGGAAAGGAGACCATGGAAAAGAAATTATGGAAAGGAAAAGCAAAATGGCAATTGTATACCAGTAGTGTTTTTTTTAAGCTCATCGTATTATACCTTGAGAAAGACCTCACCGTTTAAAACTCCAAAACATTATTGTGACTATGATTCAGATAAAAGATTTCATTTATTATGTTTTAGTGCCCCTTGGGTCTAAATTCCCATTCCACAACTGCTTATTTCCATGCTTGTATTGTAAGCATCAAATTTCAACCAGTTAGACACATAAAATGATTTTGCTTGTCATGTTAGTAAGTTTGAAACTTTGATAATCTTCAGTGCATCATTCAGTGGAAACTTTGATATAGCAAAACTATAGGTACTGAATATGAGTGTTTCTTCCCAAATCACGTTAGGCTCAATCTCAGATTGTAAATACATCATACCAAACATGTTCCAGAGATAAGCTTTTCCTTTTCAAAGGTTAGATCTAAGGATTTAGTTTATATCATCACAAGTCATTGGTGCTGGGTGCGGATAATGTTGTCATCTTAAAGTTTGAATTTTCCGATGCATTATGATAAACCAGTGCCACAGATATCCTGAGATTTTTCAAAAATCTTGTGATATTTACAAGAAAATCATGTGAAACAAAAAAATCAGAAAAAAATTTAGTGACATTTGGAATATCTTGCCAAAAATGAAAACCTTGCGAACTTATTGTGACTTTTTTCATGATTTTCCCGAGGTTATTATATTTTATATATTTTGTATTTTAGTTTTTCAATGATTTTTATTATTTTTTATTTTTTTTAAAAATTGTCAAGATTATCTTGATAAGAACTTTGCTGAAAAATACCCAAGGAAAACATCGCTGAGATTTTCCCAAGAACGATATTTGTGACTATGGACTTTAAAGTTAAACTTATTAGCTAAAAATGTTGATATTTGTACTAAATATTGGTGCTTATGTATTGCAGACATAATATTGTCTTATATGTTCCAATATAGTACGACATACCATGCAAGCACAACTAACCTGCAGTTGTACCCTTGTAGACTCCATAGAATGTGCACAGACAGGGGGAGGGATTTGTTAATTTAAAGATTAACTGTAAATGTAATATATGTTTCTATATGTACTATCATATATCTTAAATTCCTAGTAGTTTGATGTATGATTTGTACATATAAAATATATGTATGTATGTATAGGCCTTTTTGTATTTATTTTCCTTTTGTTTTTCATGTATTTTTTTTGTATATTTTGTATTTCTTTTTATTTTCTAAAGGAACTAGCTGTTGGCTGCTCCCAACCCAACAGCCAGCTCCTTTTCTCTTTCTTTCTTTCTTTTATAAATAAGGGATTTGGGTCCCTTGTTGAATACAAACTTTTCACCTTTAGTTTGAGGTTTCTTCTTGTATGATTTCTTGGAGTGGCTGGTATCTTCAAGAGAGTGTGATTATTGAAGTGTTTCTATCATTAAGCTCCGACCTGATTTACAAGATATCAGAACAGTGGTTTGCCTCTTGAAAAGTCAGTCCTTGGCACACCAACTTTTTGACGGAAGTATTAGCTGTTGTTTTGCACAAGAGGAACCGTCTTCTTGCTAAGCTTTGGTTGCTGTTTTTCGCGGATATCTCCTTGACTTTTGTGGCTGTTTTTGATGTTGTGACAAGCTTCTATCTTGATAATTTTTGTGGCTGATTTCGTAGACTGCTTTCGTGCTGCCTCAAGCTCTCTTGTTGTTGCTTTTGTGACTGTTTTCATCTTAGTGTTACCTCAACAACTCAACTACATCTATACAAAGTACACATCATGGATGGGAGAACTACTTCCATTCCTCTCCCTAAACTTACTTCATCTTATGTTGAATGGGCAAGAACTATGGAACACTTCATTAGAAGTAAAGGATTGTGGAGACTCGTTGATGAGTCTAAAAGTGATCCACAATTTGTTTGAACCAAAACTATAGATGGAAAAGCCCATGAACTAGATAGAATAAAAAGAAGATAACGTTATGAAGGAATATAAGAAAAAAGGAAAGAATGGAAGATAAGACACCACAAAATCATTACTTGGATTCTTGCTTGTGTTGATACTACAACTATGAGTCAAATAGCCAAACATAACTTTGCTCATGAAACTTGGGAATTCCTCAAGAAAACTCATACTATGAAGGATGTAGCTTACATGTGCAACCTTCAAATGAATATTGCAAGTCTTCAACAAGGAGATAAATCTATTAAAGAGTATGTTGGAGAGATGAGACAATTATAGAATGAACTAGCCTTATTTCAACCCGAATTGTTTGAGATTGATCCAAGCGACATAGTGCTAAGAGAAAAACAAATTCAAAGGAAGAAATTTTATAAATTTATTCTTGGTCCTAGATCGGAATATGATGAGGTCAAAACCTCTTTACTTCATAGATATAAAGTGCTGTCTATAAATGAGATTATAGCGGTGCTTCAAATGAAAGAGAATAGATTTAACTTTTCTAGAGAGAAGTGTTAGAATATGGGTTACCGGAACCGGGTCTGGGTCTGGACCCGGTTCCCGAGGGCACGGGTACCGAGGCGGGCTCGGTACCCTAGGCGGCTTCTCCTCCTTCTCCCTCTATTTAATCTCACTTATGTGTACTTGGTGATTAAGTGAAAATAAAATTTCTCTCTCCTAGGGTTGCGGTGTGCCCCTAGGTTAGAGCTTCTCCGTGGTTTTTCACCTCTTCACGAGGTTTTCCACGTATATCGTGTGTTTCTTCTTC
>JAANDH010002002.1:0-21920 GCA_011799765.1 Nymphaea thermarum | reverse complement strand
TGAATCATTTGAATCTCATTCATTTTCAATTAAACTTGTGACTTCAATCCACTAAATAATTCACTAAATCTCTCTCGTATTAATGCGAACTTGTGATTTCAATCTCTTAGATCATTCGTTAGAGATGTAACTACAAGTTTGACTCATTGGATTTGATATAAGGGATCAAACAAATGCATTGGTCTCATTTGTATCCATAGAAACTAGTGATTTTAATCATTTAAATAATTCATTATAGACATTATAACAAGTGAAACATATTAAATTAACCAAAAGGGATCATATAAATGAGTTTAATCTCATTCATTTTCATACAAACGTGTGATTTCAGTCCTCTATAACATTCAATGTGAATGTAACAACAAGTTAACCACATTCAATCATGTATGAACTGGTGATTTCTATCTTGTATTGAATCCACATTCAATGTAAATGAATCAATTAGATCTCTCTTGTATTGATACGAACTGGTGATTTCTATCTCTTATACTGTTCATTATAGATGTAACTACAAGTTCAACTCATTGGATTAACTGTAAGATATCAAACTATTGCCTACATATCATCTGTATCCATATGAACTTGTGATTTCAACCGTTGAAATCATTCATTTTAGATGTAATAACATGTGAAACACATTAGATTTACTGCAAGTGAGCAATTGAATCACTTAAATCTCATTCATTTTCAATTAAACTTGTGATTTTAATCAACTAAATCATTAAATATGAATGTAACAACATGTTAAGCACATTCAATTTAATATGTGAGAGGAAATGAATAAATTAAATCTCACTTTTATGATACAAACTTGTGATTTCAATCCCTTAAATCATTATTATGGATGTAACATCAAGTTTAAGTGATTGGATTAGCTACAAGGGATCAAACTAATGCATAGATCCTATTTGTATACATATAAACTTGTGATTTGAAACATTTAAATCATTCATTATACATGTAATAACAAGAGAGACACATTAGATTAGTTATGAGTGAGCAAATGAATCACTCGAATCTCATTCATTTTCATTTAAAGTTGTGATTTCAATCCACTAANCGTTCACTATAGATGTAACAAGATGTTAAACTGACTGGATTAGATTAACCAAAAGGGATCATATGATTGAGTTGAATCTCATTCATTTTCATACAAACTTGTGATTTCAATCCACTAAATCATTCAATGTGAATATATCAACAAGTTAACCACATTCAATTAAATATGTGTGATCAAATGAATCAATGAAATCTCTCTCGTATTGATGTGAATTTGTGATTTCAATCTCTTGGATCATTCGTTAGAGATGTAACTACAAGTTCAACTCGTTGGATTAGAAATAAGGGATCAAAAAAATGCATTGGTTACATTAGTGTCCACATAAACTAAAGATTTTGATAATTTAAATAATTCATTATAGACATTATAACAAGTGAAACATATTAGATTAACTAAAAGGGATCATATGAATGAGATGAATCACATTGATTTTCATACAAACTTGTGATTTGAATCATTTTAATCATTCATTATAGATGTAATTACATGTGAGACACATTAGATTAAATCTAAGTGAGCAATGAATCACTTGAATCTCATTTATTTACAAGGGATCAAGCAAATGCATTGGTCCCATTTGTATCAATATAAACTGGTGATTTTAATCATTTAAATCATTCATTATAACAAGTGAACATTAGATTAACAATAGATGATCATATGAATGAGTTGAATCTCATTGATTATCTTACAAACTTGTGATTTCAATCCACTAAATCATTCAATGTGAATCTAACAACAAGTTAACCACATTCAATAAAGTATGTGTGATCAAATGAATCAATTAAATCTCTCTCGTATTGATACGAACTTGTGATTTCAATCTCTTAGATCGTTCGTTAGAGATGTAACTACAAGTTCAACTCATTGGATTAGTTACAAGGGATCAAAGGAATGCATTGGTTTCATTTGTATCTACATAAACTAGTGATTTTAATCTTTTAAATCATTTATTATAGACATTATAACAAGTTAAACATATTTGATTAACAATAAGAGATCATATGAATAAGTAGAATCTCATTCATTTTTATACAAACTTGTGATTTCAATCCACTAAATCATTGAATATGAATATAACAAAAAGTTAACTACATTCAATTAAAAATGTGTGATCAAATGAATCAATCAAAATCCCTCTCGTATTGATACAAACTTGTGATTTTAATCTCTTAGATCATTCGTTAGAGAAGTAACTACAAGTTCAACTCATTGGATAAGATATAAGGAATCAAACAAATGCATTGGTCCCATTTCTACCCATATAAACTAGAGATTTTGATCATTTAAATCATTCGTTATAGACATTACAACAAGTGAAACATATTAGATTAACTAAAAGGGATCATATGAATGAGATGAATCACATTCATTTACATATAAACTTGTGATTTCAATCATTTAAATCATTCATTTTAGATGTAATAACAAGTGAGTTACATTAGATTAAATATAAGTGTGCAACGAGCCACTGGAATCTCATTCATTTTCTTATAAACTTGTGATCTCAATCCCCCAAATCATTCAATATGGATGTAACAACAAGTTAAGCACATTCAATTAGATATGTGTGATTAAGGGAGTCACGTAAATTCCACTCCTATTGATAAGAACTTGTGATTTCAATCCCTTAAATCGTTCACTATAGATGTAACAAGAAGTTACACTCATTGGATTAGATACAAGGAATCAAGCAAATGCATTGGTCCCATTTGTATCAATATAAACTAGTGATTTTAATCATTAAAACTATTCATTATAACAAGTGAACATTGGATTAACTATAGGGGATCATATGAATGAGTTGAATCTCATTGATTATCATACCAACTTGTGATTTCAATCCACTAAATCATTCAATGTGAATGTAGCAACAAGTTAACCACATTTAATAAAGCATGTGTGATCAAATGAATCAATTAAATCTCTCTCGTACGGATACGAACTTGTGATTTCAGTCTGTTAGATCGTTCGTTAGAGATGTAACTACAAGTTCAACTCATTGGATTAGTTACAAGGGATCAAACGAATGCATTGGTCTCATTTGTATCTACATAAACTAGTGATTTTAATCCTTTAAATCATTCATTGTAGACATTATAACAAGTTAAACATATTAGATTAAAAATAGGAGATCATATGAATAAGTTGAATCTCATTCATTTTCATACAAACTTGTGATTTCAATATACTAAATCATTGAATGTGAATATAACAACAAGTTAACTACATTCAATTAAATATGTGTGATCAAATGAATCAATTGAATCCCTCTCGTATTGATACAAACTTGTGATTTCAATCTCTTAGTTCATTCGTTAGAGATGTACATACAAGTTCAACTCATTGGATTAGTTTCTATGATTCAAACGGAAGCATTGGTCTCATTTGTATCTACATAAACTGGTGATTCTAATCATTTAAATCATTAGGTTGAATCATTATACACATTATGACAAGTTAAACATATTAGGCTAACAATAAGGGATCATATTAATAAGTTGAATCTCATTCATTTTCGTACAAACTCGTGATTTCAATCCATTAAATCATTGAATGTGAATAAAACAACAAGTTAACCACATTCAATTAAATTTCAATCTCTTAGATCATTAGTTAGGGATGTAACTAGAAGTTCAACTCATTGCATTAGACATAAGGGATCAAAGAAATGGGTTGGTCCCATTTCTACCGATATAAACTAGAGATTTTCATCATTTAAATCATTCGTTGTAGACCTTATAACAAGTGAAACATATTATATTAACTAAACGGGATCTTACGAATGAGATGAATCACATTCATTTTCATACAAACTTGCGACTTCAATCATTTAAATCATTCATTATAAATGTAATAAAAAGTGAGACACATTAGATTAAATATAAGTGAGCAATGAATCACTTGAATCTCATTCATTTTCTTTTAAAGTCTTGATTTCAATCCACTAAATCATTCAATATAGATGTAACAACAAGTTAAGAATATTCAATTTGATATGTATGAACAACAGAATCACTTAAATCCCACTCGTATTGATAGGAACTTGTGATTTCAATCCCTTAAATCATTCACTATAGAAGTAAGAAGAAGTTAAACTCATTGGATTAGATACAAGGGATCAATCAAATGCATTGGTCTCATTTGTCTCCGTATAAACTTGAGATTTTGATAATTTAAATCATTCGTTATGGACATTATAACAAGTGAAACATATTGGATTAACTAGAAGGGATCATATGAATGAGTTGAATCTCATTCATTTTCATACAAACTTGTGATTTAAATCGACAAAATTATTCAATGTGAATGTACTAACAAGTTAACCACATTCAATAAAATATGTGTGATCAAATGAATCAATTAAATCTCTCTCGTATTGATTCGAACTTGTGATTTCAATCTCTTACATCGTTCGTTATAGATGTAACTACAAGTTCAACTCATTGGATTAGTTACAATGGATCAAACGAATGCTTTGGTCTCATTTATATCTACATAAACTAGTGATTTTAATTATTTAAATCATTCATTATAGACATTATAACATGTTCAACATATTTAAAATGAATAAGTTTAATCTCATTCATTTTCATACAAACTTATGATTTCAATCTACTAAATCATTGAATGTGAATATAACAAGTTAACCACGTTCAATTAAATATGTGTGATCAAATGAATCAACTAAATCCCTCTCGTATTGATACGAACTTGTAATTTCAATCTCTTAGATCATTCATTATGGATGTAACTACAAGTTCGACTCATTGGATTAGATATAAGGGATCAAACAAATGTGTTGGTCCAATTTCTACCCATGTAAATTAGAGATTTTGATCATTTAAATCATTCATTATGGAATTTATAACAAGTGAAACATATTAGATTAACTAAAAGGGATCATATGAATGAGATGAATCACATCTCTTTTCATACAAACTTGTGATTTCAATCATTGAAATAATTCATTATAGATGTAACAACAAGCGAGACACATTAGATTAAATATAAGTGAGCAGTGAATCACTTGAATCTCATTCATTTTATTTTAAAGTTGTGATTTCAATCCACTAAGTCATTCAATATAGATGTAACAACAAGTAAAGAACATTCAATTAGTTTTGTGTGATCAAGAGAATCACTTAAATCCCACTCGTATTGATAGGAACTTGTGATTTCAATCCCTTAAATCATTCACTATAGATGTAATGACAAGTTAAACTCATTGGATTAGATAGTAGGGATCAAACATATGCATTGGCCTCATTTCTATCCACATAAACTAGAGATTTTGATAATCTAGATCATTCGTTATGGATATTATAACAAGTGAAACATATTAGATTAACTAAAAGGGATCATATGAATGAGTTGAATCTCATTTATTTTCAAACAAACTTGTGATTTAAATCCACAAAACCATTCAATCTGAATGGAGCAACAAGTGAACCACATTGAATAAAATATGTGTGATCAAATGAATCAATTAAATCTCTCTTTTTGATACGAACGTGGGATTTCCATCTCTTAGATCGTTCGATAGAGATGTAACCATAAGTTGAACTCATTGGATTAGTTTCAAGGGATCAAACGAATGCATTGGTCTCATTTGTATCTACATAAACTAGTGATTTTAATCGATTAAGTCATTCATTATAGACATTATAACAAGTTAAACATATTAAATTAACAATAAGGGATCATATTAATAAGTTGAATCTCATTCATTTTCATACAAACTTGTGATTTCAATCCACTATATCATTGAATGTGAATGTAACAACAAGTTAAACACATTAAACAAAATATGTGTGATCAAATGAATCAATTAAATCCCTCTCGTTTTGGTACGAACTTGCAATTTCAATCTCTTAGATCGTTCATTAGAGATGTAACAACAAGTTGAACTCAAGGGATTAGTTTCAAGGGATCAATTTCAATCTCTTAGATCATTCATTAGGGATGTAACTACAAGTTCAACTCATTGGATTAGATATAAGGGGTCAAACAAATACGTTGGTCACATTTCTACCCAAGTAAACTAAAGATTTTGATCATTTAAATCATTCGTTATGGACAATATAACAAGAGAAACATATTAGATTAACTAAAAGGGATCATATAAATGAGATGAATCACATTCATTTTCATACAAACTTGTGATTTCAACCATTTAAATAATTCATTATAGATGTAATAACAAGTGAGACATATTAGATTAAATATAAGTGAGCAATGAATCACTTGAATCTCATTCATTTTCTTTTAAAGTTGTGATTTCAATCCACTAAATCATTCAATATAGATATAACAACATGTTAATAACATTCAATTAGATATTTGTTTACAAGAGAATCACTTAAATCCCATTTGTATTGATAGGAACTTGTGATTTCAATCCCTTAAATCATTCACTATAGATGTAATAAGAAGTTAAACTCATTCGATTAGATATAAGGGATCAAACAAATGCATTGATTTCATTTGTCTCCATATAAACTAGAGATTTTGGTCATTTAAATCATTCGTTATGAACATTATAACAAGTGAAACATATTGGATTAACTAGAAGGGATCATATGAATGAGTTGAATCTCATTCATTTTCATACAAACTTGTGATTTCAATCAACTGAATGAGTTAACCACATTCTATTAAATATGTGTGATCAAATGAATCAATTAAATCTCTCTTGTATTGATACGAACTTGGGATTTCAATCTCCTAGATCGTTCGTTAGAGATGTAACCACAAGTTAAACTTATTGGATTAGTTTTAAGGGATCAAACGAATGCATTGGTCTCATTTGTTTCTACATAAACTAGTGATTTTAATCGTTTAAATCATTCATTGTAGACATTATAACAAGCTAAACATATTATATTAACAAAAAGGAATCATATGAATAAGTTGAATCTCATTCATTTTCATACAAACTTGTGATTTCAATCCCCTAAATCATTGAATGTGAATATAACAAGAAGTTAACCACGTTCAATTAAATATGTGTGATCAAATGAATCAATTAAATCCCTCTTGTGTTGATACAAACTTGGGATTTCAATCACTTAGATCGTTCGTTAGAGATGCAACTACAAGTTCAACTCATTGGATTACTTTCAAGGGATCAAACAAATGCGTTGGTCTCATTTGTATCTACATAAACTAGTGATTTTAATCATTTAAATAATTCATTATAGGCATTATAAAAAGTTAACCTTATTAGATTAACAATAAGGGATCATATGAATAAGTTGAATCTCATTCATTTTCATTCAAACTTTTGATTTAAATCCACAAAATCATTGAATGTGAATGTAACAACAAGTTAACCACATTCAATAAAATATGTGTGATGAAATGAATCAATTAAATCTCTCTCGTATTGATACGAACTTGGTATTTCAATCTCCTAGATCATTTGTTAGAGATGTAACCACAAGTTCAACCTATTGGATTAGTTTCAAGGGATCAGATGAATGCATTGGTCTCATTTGTTTCTACATAAACTAGTGATTTTAATCATTTAAATCATTCATTATAGACATTATAACAAGTTAAACATACTAGATTAACAATAAGGGCACATATGAATAAGTTTAATCTCATTCATTTTCATACAAACTTGTGATTTCAATCCACTAAATCATTGAATGTGAATATAACAACAAGTTAACCACGTTCAATTAAATATGTGTGATCAAATGAATCAATTAAATCTCCCTTGTATTGATACGAACTTGGGAATTCAATCTCTTGGATCGTTCGTTAGAGATGTAACTACATGTTCTACTTATTGGATTAGTTTTAAGGGGTCAAATGAATGCATTGGTCTCATTTGTTTCTACATAAACTAGTGATTTTAATCGTTTAAATCATTCATTGTAGACATTATAACAAGTTAAACATATTAGATTAACAATAAGGGCTCATATTAATAAGTTAAATCTCATTCATTTTCATACAAACTTGTGATTTCAACACAATAAATCATTGAATGTGAATATAACAACAAGTTCAAACGAATGCGTTGGACCCATTTCTACCAATGTAAACTAAAGATTTTGATCATTTATACCATTCGTTATGGACATTATAAGAAGTGAATTATATTAGATTAACTAAATGGGATCATATGAATGAGATGAATCACATTGATTTTAATACAAATTTGTGATTTCAATCATTTAAATCATTCATTATTGATGTAATAACAAGTGAGACACATTAGATTAAATATAAGTGAGCAATCAATCAGTTGAATGTCATTCATTTTTTTTTAAGTTGTGATTTCAATCCACTAAATGTCATTCATTTTTTTTTAAGTTGTGATTTCAATCCACTAAATCATTCAATATAGATGTAACAACAAGTTAAGAACATTAATTAGATTTGTGTGATCAAGAGAATCACTTAAATCCCACTCGTATTGATAAGAACTTGTGATTTCAATCCTTTAAATCAATCACTATAGATTTAATAAGAAGTTAGACTCGTTGGATTAGATACAAGGGATCAAACAAATGCAGTGGTCTCATTTGTATCTATGTAAACTAGAGATTTTGATAATTTAAATTATTCGTTATGGACATTATAACAAGTGAAACATATTAGATTAACTGAAAGGGATCATATGAATGAGTTGAATCTCATTCATTTTCATACAAACTTGTGATTTAAATCTACAAAATCATTCAATGTGAATTTAACAACAAGTTAACCACATTCATTAAAATATGTGTGATCAAATGATTCAATTAAATCTCTCTCGTATGGATACGAACTTGGAATTTCAATCTCTTAGATCGTTCGTTAGAGATGTAGCTCCAAGTTCAACTCATTGGATTAGTTTCAAGGGATCAAACAAATGAATTGGTCTCATTTGTATCTACATAAACTAGTGATTTTAATTGTTCAAACCATTCATCATAGACGTCATAACAAGTTAAACATATTAGATTAATGATAAGGGATCATATGAATTAGTTGAATCTCATTAATTTTCATACAAACTTGTGATTTCAATCCACTAAATCATTGAATGTGAATATAACAATAAGTTAACCACGTTCAATTAAATATGTCTGATCAAATGAATCACTTAAATCCCACTCGTATTGATACAAACTTGTGATTTCAATCCCTTAAATCACTCACTATAGATGTAATAAGAAGTTGAACTCATTGGATTAGATACAAGGGATCAAACAAATGCATTGGTCTCATTTGTATCCATATAAACTAGAGATTTTGATAATTTAAATCATTTGTTATGGACATTATAACAAGTGAAACATATTAGATTAACTAAGAGGGATCATTTGAATGAGTTGAATCTCATTCTTTTTCTTACAAACTTGTGATTTAAGTCCACAAATTCATTTAAAGTCAACGTAACAACAAGTTTACAACATTCAATAAAATATGTGTGAACAAATGAATCAATTAAATCTCTCTCGTATTGATACGAACTTGGGATTTCAATCTCATAGATCGTTCGTTAGAGATGTAACCACAAGTTCAACTCATTGGATTAGTTTCAAGGGATCAAACGAATGCATTGGTCTCATTTGTTTCTATATAAACTAGTGATTTTAATCATTTAAATCATTCATTATAGACATTATAACAAGTTAAACATATTAGATTAACAATAAGGGATCATATGAATAAGTTGATTCTCATTCAATTTTACACAAACTTGTGATTTCAATCCCCTAAATCATTGAATGTGAATATAGCAACAAGTTAACCACGTTTAATTAAATATGTGTGATCAAATGAATCAATTAAATCCCTCTCGTATTGATACGAACTTGGGATTTCAATCTCTTAGATCGTTCGTTAGAGATGTAACTACAAGTTCAACTCATTGGATTAGTTTTAAGGGATCAAACGAATGAATTGGTCTCATTTGTATCTACATAATCTAGTAATTTTAATCGTTCAAATCATTCATTATAGACATTATAACAAGTTAAACATATTAGATTGACAATAAGGGATCATATGAATAAGTTGAATCTCATTCATTTTCATACAAACTTGTGATTTCAATCCCCTAAATCATTGAATGTGAATGTAACAATAGGTTAACCATGTTCAATTCAATATGTGTGGTCAAGCGAATTACTTAAATCCCACTCGTATTGATAGGAACTTGTGATTTCAATCCCTTAAATCATTCACTATAGATGTAACCACAAGTTCAACTCATTGGATTAGTTTCAAGGGATCAAACGAATGCATTGGCCTCATTTGCTTCTACATAAACTAGTGATTTTAATCATTTAAATTGTTCATTATGGACATTATAACAAGTTCAACATATTAGGTTAACAATAAGGGATCATATGAATAAGTTGAATCTCATCATTTTCACACAAACTTGTAATTTCAATCCCTTAAATCATTAAATGTGAATATAACAACAAGTTTGACTCATTGGATTAGATATAAGGGATCAAACAAATGCGTTGGTCCCTTTTCTACCCATAAAAACTAGAGATTTTGATCATTTAAATCATTTGTTATGGACGTTATAAAAAGTGAAACATATTAGATTAACAAAAATGGATCATATGAATGAGATGAATCACATTCATTTTCATACAAACTTGTGATTTCAATCATTTAAATCATTCATTATAGAAGTAATCAGAAGTTAAACTCATTGGATTAGATACAAGGGATCAAACAAATGCATTGGTCTCATTTGTATCCATATAAACTAGAGATTTTGATCATTTAAATCATTCGTTATGGACATTATCACAAGTGAAACATATTAGAATAACTAAAAGGGATCATATGATTGAGTTGAATCTCATTCATTTCAATACAAAATTGTGATTTAAATCCACAAAATCATTCAATGTGAAGGTAACAACAAGTTAACCACATTCAATAAAATATGTGTGATCAAATGAATCAATTAAATCTCTCTCGTATTGATACGAACTTGAGATTTCAATCTCATAATCGTTCGTTAGAGATGTAACTGCAGGTGAATATAACAACAAGTTAACCACGTTCAATTAAATATGTGTCATCAAATGAATCAATTAAATCCCTCTCATATTGGTACAAACTTGTAATTTCAATCTCTTAGATCATTCGTTAAGGATGTAACTACAAGTTCGGCTCATTGGATTAGATTTAAGGGATCAAACAAATGCGTTGGTCCCATTTCTACCCATGTAAACTAGAGATTTTGATCATTTAAATCATACATTATGGACATTATAACAAGAGAAACAAATTAGATCACATTAATACAAACTTGTGATTTTAATCATTTAAATCATTCATTATAGATGTAATAACAAGTGAGACACATTAGATTAAATATAAGTGAGCAATGAATCACTTGAATCTCATTCATTTTCTTTTAAAGTTGTGATTTCAATACACTAAATCAACCAATAAAGATGTAACAATAAGTTAAGAACATTCAATTAGATATGTGTGATCAAGAGAATCACTTAAATCCCACTCGTATTGATAGGAACTTGTGATTTCAATACCTTAATTCATTCACTATAGATGTAATGATAGGTTAAATTCATTGAATTAGATAAAAGGGATCAAACAAATGTATTGGTCTCATTTGTATCCATATAACAAGTGAAACATATTATAACAAGTGAAACATATTAGATTAACTAAAAGAGAATGTATGAATGAGTTGAATCTCATTCATTTTCATACAAACTTGTGATTTAAATCCACAAAATCATTCAATGTGAATTTTACAACTAGTTAGCCACATTCAATAAAATATGTGTGATCAAATGAATCAATTAAAACTCCAAGATCCTTCGTTAGAGATGTAACTACAAGTTCAACTCATTGGATTAGTTTCAAGGGATCAAACGAATGCATTGGTCTCATTTGTATCTACATAAACTAGTGATTTTAATTGTATAAATCATTCATTATAGACATTATAACAAGTTAAACATATCACATTGACAAAAAGGGATCATATGAATAGGGTGAATCTCACTCATTTTCATACAAACTTGTGATTTCAATCCACTAAATCATTGGTAGAGAATATAACTACAAGTTAACCACGTTCAATTAAATATGTGTGATAAAATGAGTCAATTAAATCCCTCTCGTATTGATACGAACTTGGGATTCCAATCTCTTATATCGTTTGTTAGAGATGTAACTACAAGTTCAACTCATTGGATTAGTTTCAAGGGATCAAACGAAAGTGATAGTCTCATCTGTATCTACATAAACTAGTGATTTTAATCATTTAAATCATTCATTATTGACATTATAACATGTCAAACATATTAGATTAACAATAAGGGATCATGTGAATAAGTTGAATCTCATTCATTTTCATTCAAACTTGTGATTTCAATCCACTAAATCATTGAATGTGAATATAACAACAAGTTAACCACGTTCAATTAAATATGTGTGATCAAATGAAACAATTAAATCCCTCTCGTATTGATACGAACTTGTAATTTCAATCTCTTAGATCATTTGTTAGGGATGTAACTACAAGTTCGACTCATTGGACTAGATTTAAGGTATCAAACAAATGCATTGGTCTCATTTCTACCCATGTAAACTAGAGATTTTGATCATTTAAATCATTCTTTATGGACATTATAACAAGTGAAACATATTAGATTAACTAAAAGGGATCATTTGAATGAGATGTATCACTTTATTTTTAGTACAAACTTGTGATTTCAATCATTTAAATCATTCATTATAAATGTAATAACAAGTGACACACATTAGATTAAATATAAGTGAGCAATGAATCACTTGAATCTCATTCATTTTCTTTTAAGGTTGTGATTTCAATCCACTAAATTATTCAATATAGATGTAACAACAATCATTCAATAGGAACTTGTGATTTCAATCCCCTAAATCATTTACTATAGATGTAATAAGAAGTTAAACTCATTGGATTTGTTTCAAGGGATCAAACGAATGCATTGGTCTCATTTGTATCTACGTAAACTAGGGATTTTAATCGTTTAAATCATTCATTATGGACATTATAACAAGTTAAACATATCACATTGACAAAAAGGGATCATATGAATAAGTTGAATCTCATTCATTTTCAAACAAACTTGTGATTTCAATCCACCAAATCATTGAATGTGAATATAACAACAAGTTAACCACGTTCAATTAAATATGTGTGATCAAATGAATTAATTAAATCTCTCTCGTATTGATACGAACTTGTAATTTCATTCTCTTCGATCATTCGTTAGGGATGTAACTACAAGTTAGGGATGTAACAAATGGGTTGGTCCCATTTCTACCCTTGCAAACTAGAGATTTTGATAATTTAAATCATTCGTTATGGACATTATAACAAGTGAAACTTATTAGATTAACTAAAAGGGATCATATGAATGAGATGAATCACATTCATTTTAATACAAACTTGTGATTTCAATCATTAAATCATTCATTATAGATGTAATAACAAGTGAGACACATTAGGTTAAATATAAGTGAGCAATGAATCACTTGAATCTCATTCATTTTCCTTTAAACTTGTGATTTCAATCCACTAAATCATTCTATATGAATGTAACAACAAGTTAAGCACATTCAATTAAATATGTGTGATCAAGAAAATTACTTAAATTCCACTCGTATTGATAGGAACTTGTGATTTCAATCCCTTAAATCATTCACTATTGATGTAATAAGAAGTTAAACTTATTGGATTAGATACATGAGATCAAACAAATGCATTGGTCTCATTTGTATCCATATAAACAAGAGATTTTGATAATTTAAATCATTCGTTATGGACATTATAACAAGTGAAACATATTAGATTAATTAAAAGGGATCATATGAATGAGTTGAATCTCATTCATTTTCATACATACATGTGATTTAAATTCACAAAATCATTCAATGTGAATGTAACAATAATTTAACCACATTCAATAAAATATGTATGATCAAATGAAACAATTAAATCACTCTTGTATTAATACAAACTTGGGATTTAAATCTCTTAGATCGTTAGTAGGGGATGAAACTACAAGTTCAACTCATTGGATTAGTTTCAAGGGATCAAACAAATGCATTGGCCTGATTTGTATCTACATAAACTAGTGATTTGAATCGTTTAAATCATTCATTATAGAAATTATAACAAGTTAGACATATTAAATTAACAATAAGGGATGATATGAATAAGTTGAATCTCATTCATTTTCATACAAACTTGTTATTTCAATTCACTAAATCATTGAATGTGAATATAACTACAAGTTAACCACGTTTAATTAAATATGTGAGATCAAATGAATTAATTTAATCCCTCTCGTATTGATACAAACTTGGGAGTTGAATCTCTTAGATCTTTTGTTAGGGATGTAACTACAAGTCGAACTCATTGGATTAGATATATGGGATCAAACAAATGTGTTGGTCCCATTTCTACCCATCTAAATCATTCGTTATGGACATTATAACAAGTGATACATATTAGTTTAACTAAAAGCGATCATATGAATGAGATGAATCACATTAATTTTCATACAAACTTGTGATCTCAATCATTTAAATCATTCAATATAGATGTAATAACAAGTGAGACACATTAGATTAAATATAAGTGAGCAATGAATCACTTGAATCTCATTCATTTTCTTTTATACTTGTGACATCAATCCACTAAATCATTCAATATAGATGTAACAACAAGTTAAACACATTCAATTAGATATGTGTGATCAAGAGAATCACTTAAATCTCACTTGTATTGATCGTAACTTGTGATTTCAATCTCTTAAATCATTTACGATGGATGTAGTAAGAAGTTCAACTCATTGGATTAGATACGGGGGATCAAACAAATGCATTGGTCTCATTTCTATCCATATAAACTAGTGATTTTAATCATTTAAATCATTCATTATAAACATTATAACAAGTGAATATTAGATTAACTATAGGGGATCATATGAAAGAGTTGAATCTGATTCATTCTTCATACAAACTTGTGATTTCAATCCACAAAATCATTCAATGTGAATGTAATAAGTTAACCACATTCAACAAAATATGTGTGATCAAATGAATCAATTAAATGTTCCTCGTATTGATACGAACTTGGGATTACAATCTCTTAGATCGTTCATTAGAGACGTAACTACAAGCACAACTCATTGGATTAGTTTCAAGGGATCAAACGAATGCATTGGTCTCGTTTGTATCTACATAAACTAGGGATTTTAATCGTTTAAATCATTTATTATAGACATTATAACAAGTTAAACATATTAGATTAACAATAAGGGATTATATGAATAAGTTGAATCTCATTCATTTTCATACAAACTTGTGATTTCAATCCACTAAATCATCGAATATGAATATAAATACAAGTTAACCACATTGAATTAAATTTGTGTGATCAAATGAATCAATTAAATCCCTCTCGTATTGATACGAACTTGTAATTTCAATATCTTAATAGACATTATAACAAGTTAAACATATTAGATTAACAATAAGGGATTATATGAATAAGTTGAATCTCATTCATTTTCATACAAACTTGTGATTTCAATCCACTAAATCATCGAATATGAATATAAATACAAGTTAACCACATTGAATTAAATTTGTGTGATCAAATGAATCAATTAAATCCCTCTCGTATTGATACGAACTTGTAATTTCAATATCTTAGATCATTCGTTAGGGAAGTATTTACAAGTTCAACTCATTGGATTAGATATAAGGGATCAAACAAATGCGTTGGTCCCATTTCTATCCATATAAATGAGAGATTTTGATCATTTAAATCATTCGTTATAGACATTATAACAAGTGAAACATATTAGATTAACTAAAAGAGATCATATGAATGAGATGAATCACATTCTTTATATATAAATTTGTGATTTCAATCATTCAAATAATTTATTATAGATGTAATAACAAGTGAGACACATTAGGTTAAATATAAGTGAATAATGAATCACTTGAATCTCATTCATTTTCTTTCAAACTTGTGATTTCAATCGACTAAAGCACTCTATATGGATGTAACCACAAGTTAAGCACAATCAATTAAATATGTGTGATCAATAGAATCACTTAAATCCCACTCGTATTGATAGGAACTTATGATTTCAATCCTTTAAATCTTTCGCTATGGATGTAATAAGAAGTTAAACTCATTGGATTAGATACAAGGGATCAAACAAATGCATTGGTCTCATTTGTATCCATATAAACTACCGATTTTAATTGTTTAGATAATTCAATATAGACATTATAACAAGTGAATATTAGATTAACTATACTGGATCATATGAATGAGTTGAATCTCATTCAATTTCATACAAACTTGTGATTTCATTCCACTAAATCAATGAACGTGAATATAACAATAAGTTAACCACATTCAATTAAATATGTGTGATAAAATGAATCAATTAAATCCCTCTCGTATTGATACGAACTTCTAATTTTAATCTCTTAGTCGTTAGGTATGTAACTACAAGTTCAACTCATTGGATGAGATATAAGGGATCAGACAAATGCATTGGTCTCATTTCTACCCATATAAACTAGAGATTTTGATCATTAAATCATTCATTATAGACATTATAACAAGTGAAAAATATTAGATTATCTAAAAGGTGATTTCAATCATTTAGATAATTCATTATAGATGTAATAACAGGTGAGACACATGAGATTAAATATAAGTGAGCAATGAATCACTTAAATCTCATTCATTTTCTTTTAAACTTGTGATATCAATCCACTAAATCATTAAATATAGATGTAACAACAAGTTAGGCACATTCAATTAGATATGTGTGATCAAGAGAATCACTTAAATCCCACACGTACTGATAGGAACTTGTTATTTCAATCCCTTAAATCATTCACTATGGATGTAGTAAGAAGTTCAACTCTTTGGATTAGATACAAGGGATCTCACAAATGCAATGGTCTCATTTGTATCCGTATAAACTACAGATTTTTATCATTTAAATGATTCATTGTATACATTATAACAAGTGAATATTAGATTAAGCATTGGGGATCATATGAATGAGTTGAATCTCATTCATTTTCATACAAACATGTGAATTCAATCCACTAAATCATTGAATGTAAATATAACAAGAAGTTAACCACGTTCAATTAAATATGTGTGATCAAATGAATCAATTAAATCCCTCTTGTATTGATACGAACTTGTAATTTCAATCTCTTAGATCATTCGTTAGGGATGTAACTACAAGTTCAAGTCATTGGATTAGATATAACATATCAAACAAATGCGTTGGTCCCATTTCCATCCATTTCCATCCAAATCAGTCATTATAGACATTATAACAAGTGAAACATATTAGATTAGCTAAAAGGGATCATATGAATGTGATGAATCACATTCATTTTCATGTAAACTTGAGATTTCAATCATTTAAATCATTCATTATAGATGTAACAAGAGGTGAGACACATTAGATTAAATATAAGTGAGCAATGAATCATTTTAATCTCATTCATTTTCTTTTAAACTTGTGATTTCAATCCACTAAATCGTTCTATATGGATGTAGCAACAATTTAAGCATATTCAATTAAATATTTGTGATCAAGAGAATCACTTAAATCCCACTCGTATTGATTGGAACTTGAGATTTCAATCTCTTAAATCATTCACTATGGACGTAATAAGAAGTTAAACTCATTGGATTAGATACAAAGGATCAAACAAACGCATTGGTCTCATTTGTATCAATATAAATTTGTGATTTTAATCACTTAAATCATTCATTATAGACATTATAACAAGTGAATATTATACTAACTATAGGGGATCATATCAATGAGTTGAATCTCATTCATTTTCATACAAACTTGTGATTTAAATCCACAAAATCATTCAATGTGAACGTAACAATAAGTTAACCACATTCAATAAAATATTTGTGATCAAATGAAACAATTAAATCTCTCTCATATTGATACAAACTTGTGATTACAATCCACTAAATTATTGAATCTGAATATAACAACAAGTTAACCACGTTCAATTAAATATGTGTGATCAAATGAATCAATTGAATCCCTCTCGTATTGATACGAACTTGTTATTTCAATATCCTAGATCATTCGTTAGGGATGTAACTACAAGTTCAACTCATTGGATTAGATATAAGGGATCAAACAAATGTGTTGGTCCCATTTCTACCTATATAAACTATTGATTTTGATCATTTAACCACATATTTCCTATGAATATGATGAATCACATTCATTTTCATACAAGTTAACCACATATTTCCTATGAATGAAATGAATCACATTCATTTTCATACAAACATGTGATTTCAATCATTTAAATCACTCATTATAGATGTAATAACAAGTGACAGGCATTAGATTAAATATAAGTGAGCAATGAATAATTTGAATCTCATTCACTTTCTTTTAAACTTGTGATTTTAATCCACTAAATCATTCTATATGGATGTAACAACAAGTTTAGCACATTCAATTAAATACGTGTGATCAAGAGAATCACTTAAATCCCACTCGTATTGATAGGAACTTGTGATTTCAATCCTTTAAATCATTTACTATGGACGTAACAAGAAGTTAAACTCATTGGATTATATACAAGGGATCAAACAAATGCATTGGTCTCATTTGTATCCATATAAACTAGAGATTTTAATCATTTAAATCATTCATTATAGAAATTATAACAAGTCAATATTAGATTAACTATAGGGGATCATATGAATGAGTTGAATCTCATTCATTTTCATAGAAACTTGTGATTTCAATCTACTAAATAATTGAACGTGAATATAACAACAAGATAACCACGTTCAATTAAATATGTGTGATCAAATGAATCAATTAAATCCCTCTCGTATTGATACGAACTTGTAATTTTAATCTCTTAGATCATTCGTTTGGGATGTAACTACAAGTTCAACTCATTGGATTAGATATAAGGGATCAAACAAATGCGTTGGTCCCATTTCTACCTATATAAACTGGAGATTTTGATCATTTAACGCATTCGTTATAGACATTATAACAAGTGAAACATATTAGATTATCTAAAAGGTATCATATGAATGAGATGAATCACATTCATTTTCATACAAACTTGTGAATTCAAACATTTAAATCATTCATTATAGATGTAATAACAAGTGAAACACATTAGGTTAAATATAAGTGAACAATGAATCACTTGAATCTCATTCATTTTCTTTTAAACTTGTGATTTGAATCCACTAAATCATTCTATATGGATGTAACAACAAGTTAAGCACATTCAATTAAATATGAGTGATCAAGAGAATCACTTAAGTTCCACTCGTATTGTACGAACTTGTGATTTCAATCCCTTAAATCATTCACTATTGATGTAATAAGAAGTTAAACTCATTGAATTAGATACAAGGGATCAAACAAACGCATTGGTCTCATTTGTATCCATATAAACTAGTGATTTTAAAAATTAAAATCATTCATTATAGACATTATAACTTATGAATATTAGATTAACTACAGGGGATCATTTGAATGAGTTCAATTTCATTCATTTTCATACAAACTTGTGATTTCTATCCACTAAATCATTGTACAAGAATATAACAACAAGTTAACCACATTCAATTAAATATGTGCGATCAAATGAATCAATTAAATCCCTCTCGTATTGATACGAACTTGTAATTTCAATCTCTTAGATCATTCGTTAGAGATGTAACTACAAGTTCAACTCATTAGATTAGATATAAGGGATCAAACAAATGCGTTGGTCCCATTTCTACCCATATAAACGAGAGATTTTGATCATTTAAATGATTCGTTATAGATATTATAACAAGTGAAACATATTTATAGTTACATATCTAACAAAGGATCTGAGAGATTGAAATCACAAGTTCGTATCAATACGAGAGAGATTTAACTGATTCATTTGATCACACATATTTAATTGAATGTGGTTAACTTGTTGTTACAATCACATTGAATGTTTTAGTGGATTGAAATCACACATTTGTATGAAAATGAATGAGATTCAACTCATTCATATGATCCTTTATTGTTAATCTAATATGTTTAACTTGTTATAATGTCTAGAATGAATCATTAAAATGATTAAAATCACTAGTTTATATTGATACAAATGGGACCAATGCATTTGTTTGATCCCTTGTAACTAATCCAATGAGTTGACATTGTAGTTACATCTCTAACGAACGATCTAAGAAATTGAAATCACAAGTTCGTATCAATACGAGAGAGATTTAATTGATTCATTTGATCACAAGTATTTAATTGAATGTGGTTAACTTGTTGTTACATTCACATTGAATGATTTAGTAGATTGAAATCACAAGTTAATCCTTTATTGTTAATCTAATATTCACTTGTTATAATGTCTATAATGAATGTCTTGCGGGATTAAAATCACTAGTTTATATTGATAGAAATGAGACAAATGCATTTGTTTGATCCCTTGTATCTAATCCAAAGAGTTTAACTTCTTATTAACTATAAGTGATTCTTTTTATCACACATATTTAGTTAAATATCACACATTCAAGTGTTTCATTTGCTCACTCATAACTAATCTAATGTGTCTCTTTTGTTATTACATCTACAATGTATGATTTAAATGATTAAAATAACAAGTTTATATGTATGCAACTAGGATCCATGCATTAGTTTGACTCTTGTAGCTAATCCAATCAGTTAAACTTGTTGTTATATCTATAATAATGATCTAAGGGATTGAAATCACAAGTTTCTATCATAAAAGTGAGATGTAATTGATTCATTGGATCACACATATTAAATTGAATGCGCTTAACAAGTCGTTTCATTCATATTTAATGATTTTGTGGATTGAAATCATAAGTTTAATTGAAAATGAATGAGATTCAGGTGATTCAATTGCTCCCTTACAGTAAATCTATTGTGTTTCAGGTGTTATTACATCTAGAATGAATGATTTAAATGATTGAACTCACAGGTTCATATGGATACAAATGGGATCTATACATCAGTTTGATATTTTACAGTTAAGCCAATGAGATAACTTGTAGTTACATCTATAATGAACGATATACGAGATTGAAATCACAAGTTCATATCAATACGAGAGAGATTTAATTGATTCATTTGATCACACATACTTAATTGAATGTGGTTTACTTGTTGTTACATCTACATTGAATGATTTAGTGGATTGAAATGAAGTTTGTATCAAAATGAGTGAGATTCAACTCATTCATATAATCCCTTATAGTTAATCTAATATGTTTCACATATCAATCCAATGCATTTGTTTGATCCCTTGTATTTAATCCAATGTGTTGAACTTGTAGTTACATCCCTAACGAAAAATCAAAGAGATTGAAATCACAAGTTTGAATCAATACAAGAGAGATTTAATTGATTTATTTGATCACAGATATTTAATTGAATGTGGTTAACTTTTTGTTACATTCACATTGAATGATTTAATGGATGGAAATCACATGTTCGTATGATGAATGATTTAAATGTTTATAATGAAGGATTTAAATGATTAAAATCACAATTTTACATGGATACAAATGGGACCAAAGCATTTGTTTGATCTCTTGTTTCTAATCCAATGAGTTTAACTTCTTATCACATCCATAGTGAATGATTTAAGGGAATGAAATCACAAGTTCCTATCAATACGAGTGGGATTTAAGTAATTCTTTTTATCACACATATTTAATTAAATGTGCTTAACTTGTTGTTGCATCCACATAGAATGATTTAGTGGATTGAAATCACAACTTTAA
>JAANDH010002001.1:0-20911 GCA_011799765.1 Nymphaea thermarum | reverse complement strand
ATCAAACTGCTGATGTCCTAACCAAGGCCTTAAGTGTAACTCCATTTGAGAGAAATGTATCCAAGTTGGGCATGTTTGATATGTATGCCCAACTTGAGGGGGAGTGTTGACGGGTCTTCTATTGTACGGGTCCGGATCTGGATCCATATCCGGTCTACCCTTAGGACTACTTAAGTCCATGTAAACCCTAATCTCTTTGTGTTAATGAAAGTTAGAAGAGAGAGAGTATCTGACTGCTAGTGGGCGTCAGACCTCCTCACCCGTGGTTTTTCTTCCCTCGTGTTGAGGGTTTTCCACGTTACATTGGTGCGCTTTCTCCTACTGTCTTGCATACTTTATTTCTACACTTTTCAAAATTGTTAGAACCTTCTCCTCCAACTGTTAGATATGTTCAGAAATGAAGAGGGAGGCAAGTTTTAAATTTGAAAAGGGGGCTTTAACCCCATATTTTCCAAAATAGACATGTATTGTATCCTTAGTTGTGAAGACATCGCCTAGGCGAAGCTTAGTCGTGGACTAGGTGATTTGGGGGAGGGATTTGGTGTTGGCACCTAGGCGGTCCTGGACTTGACTAGGCACCAGTACACCTAGTCCATGGAAGGTGACTTTCACCTTCAAAGAGTTTTTTTTTTTTTTTTTCTGTATTTTTTGTTCAACGTGTTTTCAATGTGTTTACTGTGTGTATTATGTGTTTCAAAGTATTCAAAAGTGTTTTTCTGTGTGTCCTACCAGTATTTATCTATGAGTTCCATGTTTGTTTGTGTATATATGTAACTTGTTACATCCGTGAAAGCTTTTATGATAACTGGTTTCTTCTTCTAACTCTCCATACTTTGAATGCAATCCTATCAATATTGGTAACTGATTTCTTCTTCTATCTCCTCTTTCATCAATTTTGGTAACTGATTTCTTCTTCTATCTCTCCATACGTTGAACTTTAAGGCCTTGCATTTGACCAGAACCAACTATAACATGACATTTCACTATTTGTCAAATACATCTTGAAAATCCTATGTTTGTCAATGCATTTGATCAGAACCAACTATAACCTGGCATCTCACTATAACATGACATTTCACTATTTGTCAAATACATCTCTCCATATGTTGTGTATCACACCAGCCGTCTTGACAACTAAGATTGTATCGTACAATATATGTTGTGTATCACACCATACATATGATAGCCATACAATACACCAGCTGTTTGCGATACAGGTGGTGTATCGTGTTGTAAACTTAAAAAGCAACCCGTATGCACCGTATGATGCAGCCCCGTATCATACAATACATACAACACCAAATATGCAATTTTTTTTGTGTTGTTTTACAATCATTGTTGATCTGATGCATGCCTGAGTATTATTAGCCTCTTGGTCCTCTTATTCTCTCCCCCCTTCCCCCATTTTTTTCTTTCTTTAATTTTGTCTTTTGATGGAACAGCAGTTTCATTTTGAACAACAGATGTATAGTGATTGTGAAAGCAAGCAATGTTGCACTGTGTTGATGATAAGTTATGCCAAAATAGCAAAAACATACAAATGCAATTAATTGGAGCTGTGGTTTTGAAATTCATGATCTCAAACCATGATTTCCTTTTTTTTTTTGTTTTTATTCTTTTGTAGAGCACAAGCAACAGATCGAAAAAGCTGAAGAGGAGGAGCGCTTAAAGAAGGAAAAAGAAGCAGAGAAATTAAAAGAAACTGGGAAAAAAGTAGAGCAAGTAAATGAACCAGAGGAAACTCCAACCGCGACACCTGATGAGGTGGTAGAAGAATTACCTGAGTCACCTGATCAGGTTAGGTTTCTCAGTTAATATGCTGTTTCAGTTTTGTGGCTGCACTATTTTGGCCCATAATTTAGTTGCGGCCTGGGCTGTGTTTGGAAGGGAGGCGTCCTAACAATTTTTGATTGAACATGAAGAATCCTGACCTTATTGTTGGTTGTCAAACCACTGACTAGTCGGCCTAGTCAGTGGTCAACTAGGCCTTGGCCTGAAAGTGACCAAGGCCTAGTTGGGTGTCTAGATCATTGACTGCCTAGTTGGTGGCGTGGTTTACGCTCATGCTTTTATATCTGTGTCTTTTGATCTTTCTTTTAGAGTAGGATAACTTATAAAAAGTTAAAAAACCATTATAAAAGTTAGATGTGCCATATAATTCCTTATTTTTCTCCGTCCGGGTTTGGATGGGAAAATCCTCTGGCCTCTCATAGCATACTGGCAGGTGCATTGCATTAGACAGTGTCCAATCACACCTACCCGATGCAATTTGGCAGGTGACTGTGATTGGACGGAGCTATATATATATATATAGATTTAATATGTCGGGTGGCTACACTCAAGATGGATGGAGGGTTTCAGCTTCTCATATATATATATATATATATATATATATATATATATATATATATATATATATATATTGATTTACTCATTTATTTTTTCTCGTTTTTAATAGTCTGCTTTTAGATCCTTATGTTAATTTTATTTTAGTCAAATAAGGTGGACCGACTAGCCGTGACTAACTTTGTTAGGGCCTTGAGTGATCTGCCTTCGAATTTCAATTTTGATAAATTAGGGTTGCCTCCAAGCTATGTCACATAGGTACGGGTACGGGTGCGGGTACGGGTACGGGCCATTTTCAAAAAACGTGGGTACGGGGGTACGGCCGTACACACGGACATACATATATATATATATATCAAAAAATTTTAAACAATAACAAAATGCTAAGGGTGTTCCTTTAAATACATTTTTCTTGAATGTTTCTGATTTTTACTAGTTTTTTCTGATTTTTTCTGATTTTTCCTGATTTTTTCTGATTTTTTTTTAGATTTTTTTGATTTTTTTTGAATTTTTTTATTTTCCCGCCGTACCCGTACCCGTACCGGTAGGGTACGGGGCCCTCCTAGCCGTACCCATGTGACTAAGCCTCCAAGTTTCCTGCCAGCTGTGGAATAAGCACGATGGAGATTGGTTCGCCACTTAGAAATTTTGTACTAGTAATCTGACCAAGGCCTGGCCTACTTAGGGTAAGGAGGCATTTAAAGCTAGCCCTGCCTGATGCCTGCCCATGAACAGTTTCAAAATTTATGGAGGTCTAGGTCTGCAACTTTGCAACCATTTCAAATTGTCAAATTCTTTGGCCCAACCTAGTCTGCCGATGTACAATTTTACAATAATTACTATTTATCCTTGATTCCCTTTCACAACAGTTGTAAAGGCAGGTTGTTGTCATCAGTTATGAGGTGGCTTCTTTTTTTTCACCTATATCTGGTTCAAAGGATGCAATAAATTGTTGAGGATATGGCATGAACCAAGTTGTAATTGTGGGAGTCCAATTTTTAACTGATTGTGAGAATCTCCTGGAGACGTAACAAATTGCATTTCATTCACTGTGTAATAAAAGACATCATTTTCTTTAGGGGAATATCTGATTTGATGTGTGTTCTACAAAGTCACAGATTTTACCAATATTTTTGAAAATATCTTGATACTGTTGTCATTTTGAATCCAGCAATTAATATTGGCAACATAACCTGATGCAATCAAAATATCGTGGAAAACGAAAGTATAACAATATTATTTTGGTGTTATCCAGTGACATTCTCAGTATTTTTCTGAGGCATTGAAGAAGTTATTTTCTGATCACATGTGTTTTTTTATGTTTTGTTTCTTTTATGTTAAAACTTAAAAAACCTTTTCTGCTGTTTTTTATTTTTTCACAAGAAAAAATGTGACAAAACGTATTATTTCATCCTTTTTTTTGGCTTTTTATAATCTTCTACTTTTAAAGTTTCCAACCGTTTCCAGAGAAAAACAACATCTTAAAAAGAAGTTTCGAAATTGAATGATATTGGTGGCTATTTTTTTATGGTGCTATTTTCTCTATTTGATTACTTGAATAATCTAGGTATCAACTTTTTTCCCAAGCAATTGGACGTTACATTTTCTGAATGAACTGTGCACCTATTAAGACCAGGTCCTCAAACATGGGAATTTAAATCTCAAATTTAGGAAAAAGAGCTTAAACTTCATCTTTTCCCCACCTTTCCTTCTTCTAGGATGTGAAATTTGGATTAAGCTCTTTTCACCTTAACAATGTATTGTTAGGCAACTAGGTAACTGATATAGTTTAATTTTCTGAGCATCTATCAGTATAATGGTAATAGCTTGTACTATTAACAATTGCTTGCTGGCATAATTAATATGACCACGTGCGGCTGCCATGACTATCATGATTACCACCACAACATGCAACAGCTACAAATAGTGTTACTACTGTTTATCTAACTAAAATAATCATATTCCGACTGTTCTTGCCTTTTTCAGTATTTAATATTAATTTCAAAGGTAGTGGAAATTTAATCTAATAGTAAAATTTTTCAACTCGTGAAAATTGAAAAATCATATTGCTTTTGTAAGAAATTCTTTTGCAAAGAATTGATTGTATATCTATGTTGTCTAGGCAACGCCTAGGTGTGGACTAAGCGTGAGTCCACACCCATCCCCTAAGTCCACTGCTTAGGCAAAGGGATATGTGCTTCTGCCTAGTCTGGCACCTAGGTTGGCCTAGGCACCGGCATGCCTAGTCCATGGGAAAAAGAAAAGTCGTCCCTTCCAATTAAAGTTTCTTAATTAGTTATGGAATATAATTTTGGAAACTGTTAAGGATTTATTTCTGATTGTGGAAACTGAGAAGGTTCCTCAAACAAATTAGTATATACAAGATATGAAGGAGCTGCATAATGAGCAACCCCTTCATCGTTAGTATGGTTATGTACTTATATGTATTGTTACTGTTATGTAGTTATATGTATACTATTATGTACTGTTAGCCTTTTTTTGTTATATTATGTCTTTTTTAAGTATAATTTGCTATTAATGTGATATTGTATAACTTATATATAAATATATTATGTAAATAGTTTATCTGTTTTATATATGTTTCTGTTTCTGTTTTCTGATTTCAGTTTGAATTGTTAATTGGTTATGTTTCTCTTTCTCTTATATGACTGTCTCTGAAATCATTTGTGTTATATACTAATAGTATATATGATTGTTTCTGATTTCTAATTTCTAATAATATGTATACTGTAAGTCTGTAATATACTGTAAAATGTTATAGCTGTTTCTAGTAATATGATTTAACCATTAGTAGACTATTATATTTATATGTATTCTGTTTATGATTCATGTTATGTACTCTGTTTTACTTCATAATACAGTCTGTATTACTGTTTAGAGTCTTTAGACTATTATAGAGATTAGATTTAGTTTGTTTTTTTGTTTCCTTAGATTGCATTTAATGAGCAAGTTAAACTTCGTCTATTGATTTTGCATATTCAATGAAGTCAAAAATTGTTTAAGTTGATTATGCTTGTTATATTACTACTCTCCACATTCCAAATATTAATAATAGTTAATCAAAATAACTTGGTAACATAACTAAAAAAAATAAAAAAACATTGGTTGCCTTTTTTGCCTAGGCTGCTGCTTAGTGCCCAGGCAGCGCCTTGGCCTTGACAACATGTTTAAGTTGATTATGCTTGCTATATTACTACTCTCCACATTTCAAATATTAATAATTTGGTCGCCTTGTTTTGCCTAGGGCACCAGGCAGTGCCTTGACAACGTAGGTGTACATGCATAATTTCTTAAGGTCAGTTTTAATAACTTGGGCAGCATATCTTACCTTCTTGGTGAATTTGTCAGGTGGATCTTACCTTATAGTAGAAACATAAAGAATCTATTGATATTGATTTGGTTGACATAGGTATAAGAAGCCATAAAAAGTGGTATGTCTTATAGGAAACAACTTTTTTAGTTTCCAAATAATTTGCCTTGCTAATAATATCATTAGACTAGTACAAGTCAATATTCTTACTTTTATAATCTACTTGAAATTTTGTTATTGGGTTTTATGCAATCAATCTCCTAGATTTTGTCTCTTATAAAGCATTTTCTTTTCTAAAACAGCATGCAGATGCAGTAGAAGATGCTGATTTCGGAAATGAATTTGAGCAAGATGGTAGTGATGTTAGCAACCAAGCTTCTGGTCTTAACGAAGTAAAGGTATAGTTCTCTCTCTTCCCCCGTATATATATATATATATATATATATGTCTCGTGGGTTCATGTTTCATTTCCCATTTCCCTACCTGATTCTCTCATACTGCTATGAATCATAGTTTATACTTTATTGTAGTTTTTACCTTTTAATATGATCCTTTCAGGATCTTCTAGACTGAAATCTCTGCTGACTTCCACATGGTTACTTTATTTTACCATGTATGTGTACATTATGGTTTATGAAGATTTCAAAATCAAGATTGGGGCCACTACAGGAGTACGTTTGTTGCCATTCTCAGCTTTTCTAGTGATTGGTTGTGTTTCTCTTGTAGCAAGGATCACGTGTTTATCATATGGAAAAGTGTCTTTCTTGTTTTTCAGATTTTCAACTGTTTAGTCCTCTTTAATGTGAAATAATATTTGGATTTTGAACTGAAACTTAAGAAGGAACTATAGACATGGCTTGGTGTTTGCCTAGGTCTTACGAAAGGACTATTGCTTGAATTTTTTCCTCTAGGCATTGAAAACAACCTTGACGAGCACATTTTTCACCAAGGTTGCTAATTCAGATTTGAAGGTGGCTTCGTTGTTGTTTTATGAGTTAGTCATTTCCCAGCCTCACCATCATAGCTGGGATGGACTTAACATTTAGCATTTTACTGTCCAGTTGAAGTATATGGACAAGTGTCTGTTGTTCCCTGTCAGATGATTGTGTTTCATCCTTGTCTCTTCCTTTTTTATTAGATTGTGTTATATACTTTTTATCCTTCAACAAAATTTTTTTTGGGTAAAAAGGTTTAGTTAGATATTAGTATATTACTTATATGAAGCAGTATTTAATATTTATGACTAAAATGACTGAGGGAAATCACAATACATTTTTGTTTCAAGTCTACGTTGCATGTGACTAAGATATGTTCTTATGTGATGATATTCTGAAGGAGGAAACTTTTGAGAACACAGAGAGCATATCTAAAGAAGAACTGGGTCGTGTAGTAGCTAGTCGATGGACAGGACAACATTCAGATGACCACACTGAGGAACTGCATCATACTGGACATATAGAGGATGATGATGATTCTGATACTCCAGAAAATGGAAGTGATGACGAATATGATGGTTATCATTTGGACAGTGGGGGACATGACAGAACTTATGGGGATGACATGGAACCTGACAGTCTCGAAGAAGATGATGATGCCGAGGAGCATGTTGACCATGACATTTCAAGCAGTTCTGACTTTGAGGATGCCACTAAAATCTCAGGTTATTATTTCATATCCTTGTTTTCACTTTTGAGAAAGAGTGAGTTATTTTTTACAATAAAACAAGTTTAAATAGTTAAATATGTGTCAAGAAAGTGTCTCAGAAGTCTACATTGGCTTTAGGGATGTAAATTGTTGGGATTGGGTTTTGAGATATTTTGTTGTTTTTCTGTACCAAATCCGACCGTATCCTAATTTTAATATACCTAGACTATCAGAATCCAAATTCTTATATCCTTACTTGGCTCAAACACAAGGAAGCAAACTCTAGTGTACTCCTTGTGAGGCATCTTGTTGAAGCCTTGAAGGTGTTGTACTTGAGGTGTCTATCTGAAACTTGAATTTGCTAGACTTAAACTTGAATTTGCTACACTTGAATGATTTCTTGCATGCCAGCTGCTTAATCAGAAACAGGGAGTCTCTGTTATGGCTTCAAGATGGTGCTTTTATCCAAGTTTGTTAGTTTTATGCTTCATAACATGTTTTTCATGAGAAAATTTTGAGTCTATCTACATTTTAGCAGCACAACTAACTCTTTATTTTGTACATTTTGGTTTATCCATTCTTGATGTGTCATCTTGGTTTGATGGTTTTGTGCATCATAACATGTTTTTCATGAGAAAATTTTGAGCCTTGTCTACATTCTTAGCAGCATGTCTAACTATTTATTTTGTACGTCAGATTTATCAGTTATTGGTGCATCATCTTGGTTAGATAAATTTCGGCAGTCATTTCAAGCAGTTCTACAGTCACTTAAGCTGTTCAAGACCCCAGTTAATACATCAGGTAAACATAATTGCATATTGATTTCTTTGAGCAATTTACTGCTAAATTTAGATGAAATTTTGCTGCTGAATCTCTAGACTAAAATTGGGTTAATGGGTATATAAAACAGATGCTAGTCGAATACGCAAGGAATATGATGATTACAGTGGGAAGTTACTGAAGATGCAATCAAGGATATCAAGCTTGTCTGAAAAGTTGAAGACCGACTTTGGTAAGTATACATGTTCGCATAATGTTCACTACATCTTTTTTTTTTTGTCACATGTAGGCACAAGTATCATGCTAGTGGCATTCTCCAATATTTTGATATCATTTCCCCATGAAACCTTTGACCCATGTGCTTCCAGAGATTCATATGAATTCATTAGCTAATGGACATGAACATGTATGTTAATCTGTCTATCGCATGTGTGTACATGTGAGAGAGAGAGTACAATCTATCTTTCTTGATTCATTTCTGCAGAAGTTAATTCATTTTCAGGTAATACTTATTATATCTGACCGGTTCTGTATGATACAGGGCCAGAGAAGGAATTTTACTCTTTTTATGATTCTTGTTTTGAGAAAAAACAAGACAAGTATGGAACCTTATCTTTCCTTTGTGTTCCTTTTCTTCTTGTTGACCTTTACTGTTGTTTTCCTTTTCTATGTTTCATCCATTGTCTTTTCTTGTCCTAAGGTATGTTTACAAGGTATGTCCTTTTAAGCAAGCTTCCCAGGTGGAAGGTCATAGCACGACCCGGCTAGGGTAAGTTTTCCTACCTTACATTTTATATTTCTGATTTTCAACTTTCTTAGTCTTGTTAAGAAAAACACTCTATTTGGTAGGCTTCCATGTTTCGTTATGGACTATTATAGCTGTCCGGTGGGATACATTTACACCCTTAGTTGTTAAGGCGTGGACTAGTCCATGCCTAGGCATGAGTCCACACCCGTCGCCTAAGTCCATCACTTAAGCAACATGTGTTAGACTGGCGCCTAGGTGCACCTAGGCTGGACTAGGTGCTAGCACTCCTAGGCCATTGGAAGGTGAAAAGGCACCTTCCCTTCAAATTAAGTCCTGTAATTTTATTATACGCTGTTATACCATATATATTTATATTATATGCAATTATATTATGTAATTTCTGTTCATGAAGTACAGTTTGCTGTTCGTTAATTACATATTCTATATCAACTCATCAAGTGGAAGTTCCAGCCATATGTTAAGTACATATTCTATAAAACCAATGAATTTCTGTATATTATGTGCTCTAAAACATATGAACCTATGGCAGCCTTCTTACCCATGTTAAAACCTAGGTTTATGGTAACATGACCACCAGTTTCTATTGTTTAGGGCATGTCCAATAACCAGAGAAATACATGTGAACCTCACTTTTGCAACCTGGATACAGATTTATTTTCTCATTTGTGAGGGTGTTTTGTGTGTTATATGTATAATCTGTTGTAAACTTGTAATGTATATTATATGTACTGATTTGATATAATTTTTGTTTGAAATGATTCAAATGAAATAGTCTATAAGGTCTATAACTGAAATAGTTTACATTGTCCTCCAGTATGTAAGCAAAAATGACGTGTTTTCTTTTGTGTATCAAACTAAGGCATCAGCTAGAACAGAACAGCACATGTAAACAAGCTGGAAATGTACTGTTAATCTGTCATGTAAACAAGAACAGAACAGTTTTTCATGTTTTACTCTTTGGCTTCACTTTACAAAGTATAATCATTCAATTAGGACAGAACAGAACAGAACAGTTTTGGAAGTTTTACTTGGAATAGAAGCTTACAGTTCAGTCAGTAACTATATAATTTTATTATGTGGTTCACATAACTAAACCCCAACCACCCCCCCCCCCCCCAAAAAAAAAAAAAAAAAAAAGGATGCTTTTTTGCTTACGCGCCTTGAAAACTAAGTTTACACCCCAGAGCATGCATTTGTAGGTCCTTTGACCAGTATGAAATTGGTGAAATTCTATGCACTCTCCATCCACAACTGCCCTTCCAATATAGTTGGTATTCTGCCTGTTTTCTCCCCCTTGATCTTGCTTTTGTTTAGAGAACTCTATCCAATCATTGGCATGATTGACTCTTGCTGCGAAGATTGCCAATGTCGATGACAACATGAGATATAGATACAAGGGATAATCCTTAGTTCTTAGGTTTTCTGGAACTATAATATGTTTCTTTAAAATTTAAACATGGGTTGATTTAAAAAAATATAATTACATTTCTGATGTAGTCTTCTTTTCATATTGCTTGAGTTATTCATGGTTGAAATTATTTCTAAGAAGTTTGTTAAGCTTCTGATGCAGGGCTGATACCTGATATGTTGGGAACGGGTCTTGTAGAGAGTTCATTTTATGTCTGCTTTATTATGGATTAGTAGACCTTTTATTTTCTGATCGAGATTTGTTTTGGATCCATATCCGTATTTAGTCTATTTAAGAGGGACTTGTGATTCATTTGAATTTTAGTGAAGATTAATGAAAACCCTAATCTCTTCTTTTTAGGTTTCCTTCCTTTATTTATATGTTTTCTCTATGTTTCTCTCGATTTGCTTTCTTACTTGTCATTTAGATCGTAGTTTGCAGCAGGGATTAGAACTAACCCTCTAATCACTGCATCAGCTTCTGTTACTGAATTTAGTTTTAGTTATGAAATACTTGAACATTATGTTTGTTTGTGAACAAGTTTCAGATGAAACTTAAGCCCACATTATTTCCTTAGAATGGAGATGGATCACAAATGGTACTATTAGTTCTTTCTAAAAATCTACATGATTTCTTGAAAAGATCAGAAATGTCAGCTTGTGAACTCACTTGATACAAGACCTGAATGAGCAGAGGTTCAATGCGTGTCCTTTATATCATGTGTAGGGAGTTATAGATTTATGTATAACATTTTTGCGTATGTCGCTTACGCAGCCTAAAGTAGTTGTTGCAGTTAGTATATGCCGAGGCATAAATTGGGTAATACAGATGGAGTTGATGAGGAGGGACTGGACACATGGATTCCTCTTCTTCTCCTTTCATGGGTTCAGTGAAAACTTTGCTTCTATATCGATTGGGCTGTATAAGAAGCATGACAGTCTACTTCAGGATACTGTACTTATGTACCAACTTTGTCCTAGATGGCGACACCAAAGAATGGGAAGGGGGCTCAATAGGGCAGCCTGAGAAAACCCCTTGGAGCCGAGGAAGGCAGGGAGGCTAGCCGGAACAAACATCTAAGGTACTATTATTTGATATTATAATCGATTATCTTATTCACTTGGAGATCGACAATCAGGTTCAGGTATACACCAACAACATGCTTTAGAGAATCGGGGAGGGCTGACTGGTCCATAAGGATGGGGAGAGGTTGTCGATGGTTGCTCTTGCAATCTGTATCAATAGGAGGATGGTGGACACTGACCATAAACAACAAACACTCAGCACTGAGGACACGTCGAAGGTTATAATGCCTGTTATTGAAGCTCAGATGTAGAACGTTGTTCTCTATCATGATATGCTGAAGAGAAAAGCAGTCTTGTTTGCCACTTGCTCATCTCTTATGATTAGGGGTACATGTTCTTTGCGCCAGCCACCCATGGCGAAAATGGATACTGAGATGAAAATATGCAATGACTGTATAATGATGGGAAAGGATTTTCATTTGATTGGTGCCTTATTGGATAAATTCTTGGAGTCATTCCAACATATTTTGGAGGAGCTTGTTTCCTTTGCAAGACCAGCATCTGTTGTATTGCAGTCCTGCAATATGCCAGAAGGTGTTGATTTTGCTGGTTTTGTATTGGGAAAGCTTGGGGGCCCTAGTCAATGGAGATTGCCCACGGTCCACCTCTTCAGCTACTTCTCTGCTGCAAGCGGTCACATCTCTAAGGGTTATCACTTCCCTATTGAAGTTATATGTTCATTCGAAGGATGGCCTGGTTACTTCAGCAGTTGAGTTTTGGTGGAGTACACTTGGAATGTGATTACATTTCTGCCTCTATAACGGAAGCTGAAGCAAAAGTTCAGTTTGCTGCACATGAAGCCATGACTGATGCTCTGTAGGCATTAATTACATTTCTTCCTAGAGACGTTCACATATTAATGATGAATCGCAATCCTATAGTTGGAGAGTCAGAAACTATAATCATATTGGATTCTTTAGCGAACAAATTTCTTGACTATATCAATGAGCTTCTTGCAATAGGAATGCTAGCTTGCAGTCAGTGAGTTTTTTTGATTCACTGGAAGTGGTGCAGCTTGGATTGATTGCTACTTATCCCCGACTACGTAGTTAATAGTGGAGATCACATGGAACCTTGTAGATCAAATGCAACTCTTAATCGAGTTCTTGTTGATGTCGTTGACAACTTTGCAAATGCAAGTAAAGGTTCTTTCCTTCCTATGCTGAATCAATTAAATTGGTAATGGAGTTCCAATCTTCAGCTTAGGGCACAGTGATCGCATGGATAGCACAAAATGCAGCAGAACACTGGCGGGAAGGACTACCCTCATTCGACAATGGTTCCTTATCAAACTCTCACACCTTGAGGACAAGGTGTTTTTCGAAGGAAGGAGTAAGGTTATAGTCTAGGGTTCGGATGGAGAATCAGGTCTGTATCGGGTCTACTGGTCTAACCCAGAAGATTACTGTAAATAAGGAAATTGTGGGGTCCATTAGTGGCATCAAATGAAATTAGGTCTCTCCTCTGGTGAGGGAGTTGCTCTAACTAGGTTAGGGCAGTGCGTGTGAGTGAGTTTGGGTGGAATTGCCTTGTATGAAGAGATAGCTAGCAAGTGGTTGCTAAGAGAATCTACTCCAATTTTGCAGCAGATTCATGAAACACTTATATTGGACCGAAAAACCTCTGAGGAATACAAATGTGAATGCGCTGATAACAAACCTGCTGTGAGTAGGGAAATGTTGTAAAAAGTGTATCATTAGCTGTATCGGTTCGACCAAAAGATATGTTGTATTGTAACATATTGTAGCCATATTGTAAATTTATTTTTTAATTAAAGAAATAAAAAAATCAAGGAAAATATGTTCTTTATAAAAGACATGTTATTCAGAATGAATGATAGACTTATATTGGGTACGAAGTTACGATTCATCATTCATGAACATTCAAAATCATAATTCATAACAATATCATTATACTTCTAGAACACCAAGAAACATAGCATAACAAGATATGTATCATAACCACAGATTCATAAGTCATAAGGTCCATAAGTCTATGAAATAATAGATCAAAATACAAGTTTTAATTGTCACACAATACTTCACAAGATGATCATGAAATGGTGAAAATTTTCAATGTCAATACATAAAACAAATGAATGCACTCTCAACTCTCATTCATAATCTTTATCATCTTTATTCTCATTTCCATCTTCATCTTCATGAAGTTGAACACCCTCCTCAACATTTCCAATAGCTCTCGTGCATTAGCAATTTCTGTTCCTTCAGCTTCAATGTTGAAGCATTGAAGATGATTATCAAATGTTGTAGTTGGTTCATCCCATGGTTCTAGCACATCAAAGTTGTCCCAGCTGATAGGATCAAACAGAGCTGTGTGCTTTCTTGCTGATGTTTTTTGTAATTGCCTATGTTAAATAAGAGAAAACTTGTTAATATACAATTATATATATTATAAAACAAATGTATGCTAGATTAAGTTGTATTATGTTTGTTTGAACCTCATATTATATAGAACAAAAACAAGGTCATTCTACCTTTTATGTTTGAGCTTGTTCTTTCTGTGGATGTGTTGGAAAATGCTCTAATTCCTTTCATCTGCACTAGCACTACATGTTTGGCTAAGGGCTTTAATTGCAAAAGTTTTAAGGTTTGGACAATCATTCCCAAACTTATTCCACTACAAATGTTACAAAAAAAATAAAAGAAAACTCATCTAAAAATAAAACAACAAAAATATAACAAATGCAAAGTAAATTAATTTTTTTTTGTGTAATTACCTGGACACATGGTTGTCCTGGTTCGAATGGTTGTGCTTATTGTCATGTCTTGTATACAATTATCATAAGGTTCCAACTCATTGTGCACACATCTTGTGCTCTAGATTTTGTTAACACTTCAACACAGTGTAGGAAACCATGCATGACTTCTTTCTCCTTTGTAAATGTATTCTAATGGCAGGATTTAGGTAGTAAGCTGCTGCATGAAGATGTCGATGAAGTTGTCCAGTCCACCTTTTATCTATAATATTCCATATGGGCATGTATAACTTTTTCATTCCTTTCAAGTTCTCTCGAATTGCTTCTTTTGGTCTATCCATAACTTGATATAAATACACTATGGAAGGCTTGTCCTCATTGTCAGTTAACCTGAGGACTTTAATGAATGAGACACAAATCTTCAATAGCTTCACATATGATTCTCATAATTCATTATTAAATATATATCTTTAACTATAGAAGATTTTCTTTTACGAGCATGTGGATATGCAAACCATTCACACTAGATACAGACACTCAGCATCCACATGCTAGGGGAGGAAGATGGAGGCTACCGCCCCCGGATCACATTGCCTCAACAACAAATGTCCTGCAGCCATGAATGGCAATACAATCAGCAAGTTGATAACCCGACTTGCGTATGCTGCAGACGACAATCTATCAAAAGGGCACAACTCAGTTGCCCCCTGTGCTTAGTAGTGGCCTGCAACTTATGCGGACCACACTATTTCAAGAAGACAGTTCCTGTAGAACCAGTTCAACAAAATGTTGAAAACCCGTCATCTTTCCGCAAACTAATCCTGCAACAAGCAGAATACATAATCTGGTGCGAAGCGGAAATCACACGTCTTAAAAATGAAGCACAATACCTACAGGACCAGCTTCTAACCAAGCACCTCGCTTCAGAGCTTGAAGAACTCTCTCTGACAGATAGGCATAGAGAAAAGAAGGATAAAGGAATCCTCCTGAGAGATGAAGAAGGCGACTGTTTCGTCGTGCAAGGAGAGAGGCTGTAGTTGATGCAGGTGGATCTATTGCTAAAATCTGAAGTTGCCTTAGTCTGACTTCATTTAGATAGCCTGCACCGATCTGTTATGAGGTTTGTGAGTCCGACTCTTGTTAGATCCTGGACTCGATCCATTAGAATCTGAGTTCTGATCAATTATATCCAAAGGCCCATTTGGGGGCGGCATGCAAAAGACCTCCGGGCGAATCTCTCTTGAAAACCCTAGCTCTTCCCTCCCTTTCCCTCTTTCTTTCTTGGAGAGTAGCAGTGTCTGACCGGCGGCAACTAGATGGGGCGGGCAAAAGACCTCCGCGCGAATCTCTCTTGGAAACCCTAGCTCTTCCCTCCTTTCCCTCTTTCTTTCATGGAGAGTAGCAGCGGCAAGATGGGGCGAGTGAGAACGAAGACAGTGAAGAAGTCGTCGAGGTAGGTGATCGAGCGGTACTATTCAAGAATGACACTCGACTTCCACACCAACAAGAAGATCTTGGAGGGAGTGGCCATCATCCCCTCGAAGTGCCTCCGCAACAAGATCATCGGCTTCTCCACCCACTTGATGAAGTGCATCCAGCAGGGTCGAGTCCACAACATCTCCCTCAAGCTCCAGGAAGAGGAGCGGGAGTGTCCCATGGACTTCATGCCCGACGAGTCTGCCATACCCCACCGTTCACTGTACCCGGTACGGTCAACGTCGCACGGTGCCGCACCCGATGGCGTACCCGCACCCATACCAGTGACGTACCGGTACGGTGCGGGTACTACTGCTTCAAAGCCGTACCCCTGTTGCATAGCTTCTTCATCATAGCCCTGATTTGTCTCTTCCATTTGTTTTTGCACCTTCCTCTGATGTTAAACATTAATCATATCTAGACATTACTGATGCACAAATGGAGGCAAAGGTTTGTTTGCTTTTCCAATGCATGGAGCCATATCACAATGTGTCCTTGCAAAATGGTGTTTCATTCTAATAATCTCTCCTCAAAATATGTTGTCACAATAGTCACATTGGATTCTTAACCGGTCATTCTCCTTCACCCTTTTTCACCACTGCCATGTGGAATCGGACGATGCCATATCTTTACAAAAAAATTAAAACCTACTGTAAACATAACCAAAAACAGTTGAAAACTATGAATTTATAGTAAACATATATGAATATATGATAAAAATGAGAGATTTCATACTTTATGGAGAAGAAATCGAAAAAACTCTTTTTATCATTTGATGAGCTTTCTTATCAAGGGCAATGAACTTTTTATGCTTTTATTTCTTTCTAATTTTTGAAGATTTCTCTGTTAATGGAAGTAAAGACACATTAACCCGACAAAGTAGCATTAGCCTGGAGTCTGAACGTTGTTGAGTTATTCAGAGACATGGATACAAATAATGTACCATATTGAACTTGGCATTCTGCTGTCTTGACATTTTATAGTCAAACTATCAAGCTCCATTAGATATCATGGTTATCAGGAAGGCAACTGTCTTCGAGGTCTTCATTTGACATAGATGTTCCTGTCAACGCCATTAATGCAGCTCCAGTTTCTGGTTGGTGTCACTTGTCAGGAACATCAGTCCATCTCTCTGGAATTCATACGTTATTGACTCAATGTTTGTTGTTCAACCTATATCTATCGGCAATAACCCTCAACAACTTAATTTTGCATTTGTCTTCTGCATTTTCTACTTACCCTATCTTGTCTCAGGGGTTGGTTGTTTTACTTGTTTTGCCAAATTCTTGGTGATACTTGGTCATGGTTTTCTTTTTTCCCTGCTTTTTTTGGTTAAATGATAAGCTTGATTTAATTTTTCCTCTTCCTATGACCAGACATTGGGAGAAGTTTGAGGAAGGTTACAGGGTCATGCAATTTTCAAATGGTGAAAGGTGTTGGAATGGACCCGATAGAAGCTTGAAGGTATTGACGCAGCTATCTCTGTGGCCTTGCAGTTTGTGTTTTTACTTGTTTTTTAACATGATAAAGTTATGCAGGTCAGACTCCGGTGTGGTTTAAAGAATGAGCTTGTTGATGTTGATGAACCAAGTAGATGCGAGTAAATCTCTCTCTCTCTCTCTCTCTCTCTCTCTTCCCTCCCCCCCTCTTCCTCTCTCACGCACTTATTATCCGCATGACAGATATGAATCGGTGATGTCATCTCCAGCTGTATGCCTTGAGGAAAGATTGAAGGTACCATATTTTTTCAGCATCACGAGTTTTTTATATTCTTTACTCACACATTGTGCATGTGCCCTTTAATAGGAGTTGCAAGATAAGCTTGACTCCATGAATGAGGGCCGCATGGAGGGCCATGATGAGCTTTGATTGCTTGCACGGATAATTCTTACTTTCTGTGCATCGTCACCATGGAAACAGCTAACATAAGACAGGTGAAGTTGTTTCTTTCTTGCGGTATACTTCTCACATTTTCGAGGGATATATAGGACATTTTTGGTAGTGCATTTGCAAGGTATAGACTGCCATCTTATTTTGTGGAGCCAAGTAAAGCTGCCAGACACATTGGACATATTTTATTGGGTAAAAATGACTCGTCTGTCTACATAACCCTATTTGTTTCACTTATTTTTCATTTGAGAAAGTTCTGTTATTTTTTCCTGCAAATGAGCTGTATTTACGTTCTCCTGGTTGGGGCTCTCATGTCTTATGACTGGGGAACTCGATCTCTTGCATATTTCTTGTAAAGATGGATGGTGTCAGTTAGCAGCCTGAAAATTTAAGTTCCGCTGTGAAAACTATCTTTTGGACGGGCTTTGGTTCTACAACTTTCTATCTATAGCACTTCTGTGTTCTTTTTCTTTTTGTTTTTTTTTCTCGAGTATCTAGCGCTTGTGTGCGTTCTGCACCTTGCTGATCTTGCGTTGTCTAGGTACTATAATTCCTCTGGCTAGGGTTGAGTCTGAATCGGCACGTACCGGTTGCTGAACGATACAGCCGGCATATTATTCATCGCCACATAGTTGTTTTTTAATTTTAGAATGATTGAAAACAGAGTTGCACCAGCAAAAAAATAATAAGGAATACCTTTCTCTTAAAACCACCATGGTAGGAAAGGCATAGTGTAGCTGATCAATCTAAGTGCATGGGCATGTAAAAGGACGCCTCTCTAGCTTGATTACTGTCGCTTCCATGCTTTTGTATCTTAAGTGCCAGTTAGGGTTTCCAACTGCCATTCTTGATGCTGATGCAGCCTTTGTTTTGGGCGGTGGGGTCCTTTTACACCCCAGCAAACCAAATGACAATGGCCTGATTGATGCACAGGTTTCAAAGAGGCTGATTCGATGACAACGGGGTAGAAAAAGGGAAGCCTAACATATCATTTCTATTTAAAATGAAAACTTTTGAACGGAACTACTGACCCTGCACCCCTTGTGGAGAAACTTCGCAAATAGAAATTTTACTTATTATGAAGTGTCCTCTAATCTAGTAGGAGATTTAAAATCTGAACATGAAATGGTTTCCTAGAGTTGGGTCAAAATCTGGTTCTGTTCTTTTGTTTCATAAGTGAAACATATTTAATTCACAATGGCTTTGGAACGCTACTGTTAAGACCTATTTAATTAGAAACTTATGACTGTCTAACATTGCACACAGCAAAGAGTGAAGTATATTTAAGAGCAAATTAGAAGATCTAAATAGAAATGCTAATATTTTCAAAAAATTAACAACGATGAACCACACCCTAGATTAGCATGCACGAATATGGTTAACAAAATTTTGGAAAAGACACTTATTATATCTCATGCAATGCATTAACAACACATCAAGTCTATTATGCTAAATCAATTCAAAAGAAAGAAAAAATAGCCCTCCAGTATGGCAAGGTCTAATTAGTTCTAGACTAAGTGATACAAAATCCTAATTCTACTAACATGCACCCTTTCAAATCATAATTGAGAAACATAGACCACTTAAATCACATGCACAAAATGAACTACAGAATCTAGACAATGGGAAGCAGTTAAAATGACCAAGAACGACTAGAATCATAACTTACTAAACTGCCCTCTACTAGGGTCGTCCTATTCAAGCAAGAAACCGACATACAAAACCTAATCTACTTATACCATATAACTGGCCAATCCTGATCATACATAAACATAAATGAAGACACTTGGATTACACTAACCTATACTGGAATATAAATCCAACACCTAACTAATGAATAATTAAGCAAACTCAAATTGAAAACATGACCGAACAATTAACCAGAATATATAAAACAAGGGGGACCAAAATTGTGGATAACGGATGAGGATGGAATATGATATCATTACAGCTCACGTGCTTCTCTAGAAAGAGCTCACCCATGCCAAGGAGGCAGGAGGAAGCAGAAGAAGAAGGTATAGGGAGAGAGAATAAAAAGATGAATATGGAGAGGAAGAGAAACAGGTGGGTGGTTAGGTTTTGAAGGATCTGTTAAGTTGGGGCCTGGCTCTCAATAAAAATTAAAACCTAAGTACGAAACGGTAACAATGTACTCTAGTTGGTTATGTATGATAAAATAAATATCACTTAGATACTTAACAAAGTCCTTAGTCTAAGCTGAACAAGAGTTGATGCCAACAAGCAATAAATTATGAGAGTTCATAAATTATCTACCATACTATTAAGTACCCAAGTAATTAAGAAATAAAGCAAAATAATAAGCTTACTAACTGGAAACATGGGGAAGCCACTTAGCGGGCACGAGAATAGGGCGTCTTTGGGTCTTCACTCTTCAAAATTGGTGCAGAAGAGCTTTGCCTCTTTCCTAATCCTATTCAAGACAAAACCCAGGAATCAATCTACCCTACCTAAACCTTCACAATGGTACTTTAAAGAATCCAGGACTCCACTAAAGGCTTTTGGATAACCAAGTGGAGAGAATCCTAACGGGACGGTGGCGCCTCCTTGCCCTTTTTCTGCCAAAACTTCAGAAACTAAGTGAAATGACTCACCAGCCCCTGTCCAGTAGCATTGATTGACCTGGAAAAATATCCAGAAAAGTGGACCAAATTCTAGTTCTAGCTCAACCAAATCAAGCCTAGCTAGAATTCAATTTAAACCAAACCAAAGCAAAGCCTGACTAAAAGTTGATGCCTAATTACCACTCAGTTAAGTAGTTTCAGATGCATAAACTATGACACCAAAGCTAGTGAAATGAAGCATGACGATGCACACTACATATAGACAAAACATTAAAACCTACTCCAGCCAATTAGTCCAGAAAATATTGAAACAATGGGCGAAATTGCTACAATAATAGCTAGATTCAATGGAAGATCACCAGTGACAAGTACATAGAAAAAGCTAATCAAACAGGACCAAAACAGAGACTAATAGAGAATTCGATGTAGCAGGACGTGAAACAGAGGAGACACAGAAAAAAAGCTTGGACTGAAAGGCAGGAACAAACATCTGCCTTTTTTTTTATATGTTAGCTATTTATACCTTTTAAAATTATTTTAGTTTACATAAATAACAATAACATAAATAATCAAGCTCATTAGAGAATGGTATGGTTCTTTTCCGGCACATAAAATATCTAGAACCACTTCTTAGCCTTCTAGAGAGACCCATCTTTTACATTTCCTCTCAAACTGGTGCATGTATTGTTAACGTACAAGCTACTGGCAATTGCAGATATCCGCCGTATAAGGAATGCGTCAATCCAACCAGCAACGAGGATCATGACAAATCTAGCGAAAAGGCAACTAACCTCGCTGGATCGGACGCAATTAATCAAGGCATTCAGGAGATTGAGGGAAATCAAGAAGATCGTTACAAATCCAGCAAAACAGTAACAACTGAA